>CAJUYH010006385.1:0-20271 GCA_910591685.1 Galerucella tenella | reverse complement strand
TACCATGGTGTTACTCACTGTGACCTGAAATATCTTTTGTGCCGCCTTCCTTCTACTGAGCTCCTAAGAAAGTCTCGAGGACTAGTAACTCCTTTGAACATACCCCCAGGAGAAATTTCCGGATATTTGCCGGCTTCAATTTTAGTAAGTGTCCATCTTTTATCCAGTGGTCTCCTAGTCCTGAGATTTCAAATTGCCATGCAATTTCCAAGTATATGGATGGAGATTGCTTTTCGAATTTCACAGAATCAACATTTTTTTTGCTGCACCATTTTGACTTAATTAGAATACTGACCATTCCACGTACTGCATAAGCAATAAAAATTCCAAAAAGGGAACAAATTTTGTTCTAGAAATATTGTAAGACAAAGCGAATTGTTCGAATATTCGTGATACATTTAGTATTTTTAGATTCAGTCGATGCTCTTTTTCCATAACCAATCACTTTCTGTCTTTCTATGGATCCGTATCGCTCGTGTGAGAAGAATTTTAAATAAGTACGAAACTTATGATCTTCGAGTCAATTATTTGAAATATTCTGAACGTGAAACTCGCGTTTATATTTCAGTCCTCTAGAAAATTACTCTCATGTATTTAAATTGATAAAGTATTAAAAAATTTGGAAAAATAATAAGCACAACAGAACAAGGTTATTCATTTGCTTAAATAATCGAGATTTAAATATTACTTCGACAACTAAATTCAAATAACTTCTCCAGCTGTGGCACTCACACCTCATATTTTTTCTCTTTATTCCAAATCTCAATTTTCATAACGTTTACTGCTTTTCCATGTGCACTCTGTGCCAGACATGTGCCTTTTCACAGTAAGCCACATTTTCGCACTATAAATATCCTCAAATACGGGGAATAATTTGTCAGCATCACCTGTCAATACCTGAGCGGATGTGTTGTACTTTCTGCTCTCCATTATATCTTTTGTATATAATAACTTGACGTACATCATTCAGCACTCTTTCGAGTATATCAGAGAAGTATATAAATCGTGACACTGAAAGTATACAGCTCATTCACCTATCAAGATTCCGTTCTAAGGAAAGTTCAATAATCAATCTGGCTTATTGGAAAAACAATGAAAACATATGAAATGAAGTTTTATACATAATGTTAGTTAAGGTTGTAATATTTTTGAATTCTAACTACAAAAAAAAAAACGCTTTCCGTTATTTTACTTACCTAAAATCAATCATTTTAGTCGATGGTAGCACGAATCTGTCACTGTCGTAAGCCAAACACTGACTGTGAAAAACGGACGTAAGTCGCAGAAACCGCCCGGGAATTACGTTATTATGGCGGTAAAAAACGATAGCTCACATTACTATGGTGAAAATAGTGTTGAACTTTCGTTCCTTTGACGGGTATGATTGAAAAAATTCTGGACATACGTTTTTAATATAGTTAAAAATTAGCGATTAAAGTAATTCTAGGCTTACTACACTTTGGCAGTACCTTCTAATTGCTTTACGCTAATGAAAAAACATGATTTTCACCAAAAATGTCACTTACGTTACTTTGGCGAAAATCTATCGATATACTGAGAATAATCATTCAGTTCAACAAAAAATTGAAAGGAAACTTTCGAGAAAACACGTGATCTAACTTCGATTTGGATAAATTTCGTTGAATGAAAATAAATTTACTTGGAAAATTATTTTTATTCTGGCATTTCAATTAAAGATATTCAGCATTCGAGTAGACAGAGCATTTCGATGAAAACTATCCACCCAAGATAATTTTGGAGTCGTCACTTTTATCAAAAAATGAGGAAGCGCGTCAAAAGTTACATAATAATTTGATTAATATGTAGACGTCATAACTTCAACCCTCTTCACCCTATGGTCATTCCACCCAATTTTTTGAATGGAACACCCTATACATTATTGCATTGTGGTATTCTCCTGTACAGAAAGAGTACAAAAATGTATAATGCATAAGTGAAAAGTTGATCACTTGGGAGTTACGAATAATTCTAATGTAAAATATGCCTTTACAGCGGTATGTTTGAATGTTTTGCTTGGGGACAAAAACATAGCGACTGAAAAAATGGTGTTTGACGGTTTTTATATTATAAAGTGTCAAGCAGGTAGCTTGGTTTTCATGAATATGATTTATACTCTGCAAGATAGATATGGAACTGTGGGATTATATCACGAAAATCTGCAAGAGCCACAGCTAGACAGTTTAATGCTGCTTACCCTGGAAAAACTGCCACACATAAGTACTTAATTGAATTATTGCAAAAATGTCTTGAAACAGGATCAGTTGCCATTAACCCGGCATAACCCAGGTGGGGTGTGACATGAACTCTGGGGTGTGAGAAATCCCGCCTGTGTTATAAATATATACATTGAGGGTCGAAATAAAGGAGTACATTTTTCTATTGGAAATATTTTCTTTGTTTCTCAGGCGATTTATTCTATTTTTGCAAATCTATTTACCTAACATGTCCTCAACATGACTGTAAATTTGGAAGCAGAAATAATATAAAGGGTCGGACTTATAAAAAAAATTATATAACAGTGCATTTGAGCTCGTTGCAAATGAAAACTGTTTTAGCTAAAATTGTACTTATATGCTTCTTCGGTAGATAAACTATCCAGAATACTTCAGTGAAAGAAATTTGCCGAAATTACCGGATTCGCCAAATAACATTTTTTTATTAAATAACATTTTAACAAATAACACATTTATGAAAACAGTTTAGTAACTTTGAAACTTAGAGTGAAATATTATGAATGTGGCCACCATTATTGTTTACCACTTCTTGAAGTCGTCTGCGCCATAAATTGATAGCCCCATATATTGCACCCTGTTCAAAATTGTTCCAAACAAACTGCATTCTCTCTTTGAGCTGCTCGATTGTTTCAAATTGTTGTCCCTCATAGAACTTTTGTTCGAAAATTCCCCAAATTGAATAATCAGCCGGATTTAATTCTGGGCTGTTAGGTGGCCACATTCATACTATTTTTTCAAGTTTTAAAGTTACTAAACTGTTTTCGTAAATGTGTTAAAATGTTATTTGATAAAAAAATGGTATTCCGCGAATCCGGTAATGTCGGAAAATTTCCTTTTCACTGGAGTGTTCTGTATAGTTTATCTACAGTTTTTATTTGCAACTAGCTCAAATGCACTGTTATATAGTTTTTTTATAAGTCCGACCCTGTACATAATGTTTGCTTCCAAATTCACAGTTATGTTGAGGACATTTTAGGTTATTATCCCTGCAAAAAGAAAACAAATCTCCCAAAAAACAAAAAAAATATTTTCAATAAAAAAATGTACTCCTTCATTTCGGCCCACAGTGTACATTTATTCTTGGAAAATACCATTTGCGAAATGAATAACTTTTTTTTGTTTGTTGATATGCCACATATTACTTTTCTAGCTGATACCTTGAACATTCGCTTTATTAGTTTTCCATAAAGTCCTACAGAATTGAATGTTATACATTTTTTCAACAGTTTACATAGATGTCGTGATTTTTTTATGTGAGAACTTCCAAATATATATTTTTTTACGATATCTCATACATTCAACTTATTATAAAAAGTTTTTGCATATAATTTTGTAGTTAGTACATCTAAAAACTTACCTCAGGTACAACACTGAGAATTTCCTTTTTTTTTTCTTTTTTCTTCGTGGTTCTAATTATGGGGTATATCAGATCCCACCTGGGTGATAATGTGCAGCTGTTCGACCTGGATGATGCCGGGTTAAAAAAACACCAACCACAACGAGTAGTTACCAACGAGACTATGGGAGCTGCTGGTTTACGACAATACATTCAATATCACAAATTTTTAGTGCAGTGTAGTTTGTCTCAGCAGTGTTGTCAGAATTTTGCATGAACACAAATTCCATCTCCACAAAATTAAATTAGTATAACATCCACGTGAAGACGATTTCTACTGGCGTCTACAGTGCAAGACACTCCAGCTTCATTGTACAATATCTGCTTTTTCGACGAATGTTCATTTGCATTTAATGTTGGAGTGAACAGACATAATAGGGTATTTTCCTATGAGCGGAAAAAATTAAAAAAGAGTCGGAGCAGGTACTTTGTGGTACTATTATGCCAGAAATCAATATTTCACACAAATAAATTAAACCAGTGATTTTTTATTAACTTAACAAAAATGATAATTTTCAAATATTTACTCAGCGCGTGAAAATATGTGAGTTTATTGTGACGTAAGAGGTCTCGCTGCTTGCTTGTTTCTTATAGGCCAGCTCAGGTGGGCGGCCGCAGGTCGAGCCGATGGTTCCGATTCGGCTGGTCAGGGATCTTGTCGCTCGGGATGCGGTAGGCGGAGCGACAAGATCACTGACGTCATAAAAAATCAGCGCGTTTGGGCGCGCTATTTAAATATAAAATTTTTAAAGTTGGTTTTGGCAACTTTCCCGCTTAGTAAAAAATTTGGAGTACTTAACTGAGGCCAGACAATCTTCTAATGGTGTTTAAAAAAAATTGTCAAATACCCTATTGTGGATACTGGCCAGAAAATGACTTTTACAAGTAATAGTCAAACACCACAAAAATTGAACGTCTGATGTGGCAATTTTGGTGACCATATTGTTGGACCATAATTCATTGAGGTGAAACTTAAATGGTGAGTGTTATCTACAAATACCCAGAGAAGTTAATGATTCTGAAACAACACGGACACTAGAAAATAAAGATACCATGTCAGAAGCTCACTAGACTTTTTTATGGGAATATCTGGAAACCAAAATGTATGCCACTCAGCTAGCGTCCATAGATGTTTCTTGTCAGCGGATTATTCCAATATCCCCAGAAATGTTCGAACCTCCTTTGAGCCTTAATTGAATCCATTGTATCAAAACCTATGTAAGCCAATTTGAGCAACTTATAAAATAATTTAGTAATGTTTTGCTGATTTAATACCAATCAAAATGGTGGATTGGAATTATCCGTAAATCCCCACTGATTGACTTTTCACTTATGTATTATAAATTTTTGTAATCCTCTTGTAGAGAAGAATTTAACAATGGAAGAATGTATAGGGGGCACCATTTAAAAAATTGGGAGGGGGAAGTGGATAGAACACGTACCTACACCATTCATATGATTTTTGACGTTTTTTTTTTTCAAATTTATTTATAAAAGTGACGCCTTCAGAGTTATGTAGGGTAGATAGTTTTCATGAAAATATTTAAGGGAAGCTACGAGCCGTTTTCCAGTGAAGTTGGCCCAGCCGTCTAAGACTTAATACTTGTCATACGTCTAAAAAAGTAGAAGATTGGATTATTCATTTATTTATTAATAAACGGGATCACCCCCTTGTAAAAATCATTTATAAATTAAGATGAGTATAAAACTATACAATTTAGTTTGTAGTTACAAATTTAAACAAAAACATCAGAAATACACCATTACTATAATAAAATACGATAAAATGACACATAATGTAGTAATTGACATACTAAACACCAAAATAATAAAATGAAATGATAATAATATGGAATCATAAACATTAGCTTATCAAAACCCTTGAATTACTTTTGAAATTATCCAATAAAACTCCAGTAAAGTTATGCCCCAAATCACAATATGAATTTACTGACCGTGCAAGCCGTGAAACTGAGCAGTGGTAACCATAATTGGTACTGTGAAAGGGAACTTCCAAAAGGTTGTAATCACGAGTGACTCCACTGGGAATTTTAAAGGAAAACAATGCAAGAAGTTCTGGACACGAGATGGTGCCCGAGATCAACTTGAATAGTACAGTAAGTTCCGTGTAGGTTCTTTTATTTTCCAAAGACATAATGTTAATACTGTCCATGATATCATTGTACCTATAATCACCAACTGGGATATGCATTTTGTAAGCTACATGCCTTATAAATTAATATTTATGATGTGGGGACCATATTACACATGCATATTGAAGAAGAGAACAAACTAAACTATTATAAAGAATTGTCACAGCCTTCACCGATAAATCTTTGGAATTTCGCATTAAAAATCCTAGCATTTGATAACCCCTACTAGTGGTTATATTAATGTGTTCAATAAACGACAATTTTGTGTCGAAGAATACACCCAAATCTTTCATTAACTTAACACGTTTCATTGATTCAGTTCGGAGTCTGTAGTTATGAATAAGTGGATTTGATGACCTAGTAAAAGTAATGCAATAGCATTTATCAGTATTCAGTGTCATACCATTAACAATACACCAATTTTTGAGTGAATCAACATCAGATTGGTATTTACAGCAATCTTCAACACTCCTGACAGTTTTGTAAATTTTTAAGTCGACTGCAAATAATAAATATTTTGAATGTTTAAAAATAGATCCAATATCGTTAATAAAAAGGTTGAAAAGCAACGGACCTAAATGGGACCCCTGTGGTACTCCCGAAGTGACAGTTATAGGATCAGATATATAGTTTTTTATTTTTACGAATTGTTTTTATTGGTCAGATAGCTATGCAACCAAGTCAAAAGCCATGATGGAAATTCCATTTTACCCAATTTGTATATAAGAATGTCATGACATACTCTATAAAAGGCCTTGCTGAAATCTGTATAAATAGAGTCAATCAAGTGCCCGGGCTGTTGAGCACAACCCAAACATTTGAATGAATGAATGAAGAGTCAATCTGTATTCCTGACTCCATATTACTGATTATGTCATTCTGATATAGGTAATAACAGGTTGGTCACTGTTGACCTACCCGAAGTAAATCCAAGCTGTTCATTAATAATGAAATTCCTGCATTTCCAAGCTAAAAATTCAGTTTTTAGCAACTCAAATAGTTTAGGAATTATGCTGAGCTTACTGATAGGTCGGTAATTTTTTATGCTAGATTTGTCACCCGCTTTAAATAACTGCATAACTGCTCTTCCATTCGCTAGGGAATGACTTCATTGCAAGAGACTGGTTGAACAACATACACAGTGGTACACTTAGTGTGTACGCACACCTCTTAAGGAAGAACGAAGGAATTCCATCAGGTCCAGAACACAGGGTATCTTTTAAATTCAAGATTTCAGAAAATAGCTCCCCTAGATGAATATTGAATGGATTAATATCAAGTGACTCATTCACTGACAAAATGCTTTCTGCTGACAACACACTAGAACTATATACCGAAGAAAAAAATGAGGCAGAAAAATTTACTATTTCTATACCATCACTTGCCAAATTGTCATCAAGATACATGTTATTTGGAACACCATGATCTTTTCATAACGAATTCACATAATTCCAGAATAATAAAACATTATTGCTTATATTTTGTTCAACATGATGTAAATAAGAATTATAGCATTGCTTTGCTATACTCTTGCTCTGCGCTCTAAGTTCAGAAAACACAGAGTAGTCGTTACGTGATTCCGTGGTCTTGAATCGTACATGAGCTTTTTTTTGGAACTTCAGTTCTTTACGTCAGGTTAGCTTTGAGCGACCGGGGGTATGCAAAGCTGGTATTCGCAGTGCTGGTGATATACTTGAATTTGTTCGGATGAATTTTCACTATTATTTCCATAATTTTTTGCGCGATTGATATTTTTTGTTTATTTATAGCATCGGTTGTCAGGACGGTAGGTTGTGTTTACTGGTTTCTAAGTTTAACACGTCGGTAAGTGATTTACTTACCGTTCAGACGTCGAAAAGTAATAAATAGAAACAATTTCACCAAAATGCAAAATATATTTTAAACTGATCGAGAAGTATAAATGTCACTTTTGACATTTCGTCCATTTCGAAGAAATTTAAATTATATTATTCGGAATTTATTTCAATACGATCGCGCAAAAAATGGTATAAGCAGCTAGAACGTTAAGGGTAATTAAAACGTTTGCATGTAGATGCCTCTCGTAAAATTGGACAAAATGATATAAGGATTAGGGGGTCTAGCACATTTACTTTTCGAAATACAGGGTGTTGAAATTTTGGAAACTTGGATGTTTTAATTCGATAACTTTAAAATGGATGGATAAATTGATTTGACATTTGGCAGGTTGTTTTTAAATGTAAAAGGGCATATTTTGATAGAAATAGTAGTTTGTGCAACTAGTGTGGATATGATGGTCATATCGCACGAGGACGAGGTTTGAGCACGACGCCGTAGGCGGAGTGCTCAATCGTTCAAGTGCGATATGGACAATCCACACGAGTCGAACAGCATATTTTTTCTACGACCCACTTAAGAAACAATCTAGGAAATAAAAATTTCTATAAACTGTAATATAACTTTTAATTGAAATTTTAACAATTCAATTTTATGTTTCCACTAATTTTTTTGTGGTGAACGTACAGTTATTGAATGTCCAATTTGTATAATGCTACGGTTTCCTTTTTTAAATATACGATGTTGTTATAAGTAGATGTTGCCAGTCGGACTCCCTCATGAAGGGTACCGTACCATTATCTATAATAATGAATATTCTGCTAAATAGTTCAAACGTCTACCTGTTGTCGTTATTAATATCAAGCAGAATAATTATTTAAAAATAAAATTAACAATAAAAAAAACCTCTTCACGGGGAATCGAACCCAGGTCTAACGCGTGAGAGTCTGGTTTGCTTACTACTCGACCACCGAGGAAAATGCAAATTGTTTATCCATAACGTCAGATGTATTACATAATTTTTGCTTAAAAGGAACTAAAGTTTCTACCGTGTATACCGCGACACGTTCTACGTTTTTCTCATGAATTAGGTGTTTTAACTAAGACGAGTACCATTTAGGACCACAATATACTGATTCTAAATTGGATAACCAGTATTTCAGATATATCGTCGACGAAACCCAGTTATCAATAAGAAACTACGAGAAAATCTCGCAGAACCCCAGTGTTGTGCCCTTGAGGAATTTGGAATGACCACACACCAGATGATTGCGTCATCAGACACAATGCCAAGACGAATCGAAGCATGTATCAGTCAAAAAGACGATGTAACGCTGTGGTAATTTGGAGAAAATTGATGTAAAAAAAGGCAGTCAAGGCATCAAGGAATCACATTGAAAATTCAAATTTGAGTTTAACTTCAGATAGGTGAATCTGTGCTGGGGAAAAAATGTCATGACATGATAATTAGGTGAATTCCTCCAATTAACGAAAGGATAATTAAGAACATAAGCCGATTGTGACCCTTTTTTGGTATAAAACTGAAATCGATAAAATCCCAACTGTTTGCCTAAAAACCGACGAAACGTGAATAAGTATAAATAACAATTGGAAGCATTTGCCTCGCTCCGACGTATTTGTTGAAGTGGTCCGATGGGGATCTCCACCGTCCAACTTGTCATTGTCACATATAACGCGACGTAACCATACACGACAAATGCAAACCCTCTTTTCAATAGAGAAATCTGTTTTGTGAAATAATGGAAAATTTAATTTACGGGATAAAAAACACCGGCGAGGATGAAATGTACACTTATCACTGTGTGGTGGCACGGAATTAGTTGATAAAATTTGTAAGCTATTGATTTAATTGTCAGTAGCTCAACAGATATTTCCATTAGAGCTGCAACGATAATTTTCATGCACGAGTTCGTTGTCTGATAATAGTTATTTTTGTATCCAGTGCTCGAAATAATTGAGAATTGAATTAAATGCATTAAAGACCACCAAAGTAGCTCGCACACAAGATGCAAACAATAGTTTTTCTACAAATGTCAAAATATATCTTTTGAAAATATTTTGAATAAGTGTTCAATGTTAATATTGTGAATAATAACTGAAGTTATTGTACAGACTATTATTATTTTAACAGTATTTAATTGTTATTCATTTAAAAATTGATAATATTTTTTTTCCAAAGACTGAAATACAAAAGTCTTACGCAGCTGCAAAATACTACACACCCTGGTGCGCGGAGTATTTCGCGCACGGTGTCATGGTAACGTAAGAATCTGAAAAAAAGTGTCAATTCGCATATTGCTGTCAATGCGGAAACCTTCTTATTTTTTACGTTTGTAGAAAAACGTATTTCATATAAAAAAAAATTTTAATACCCAATTAGTGAAATGGAATTCTAAGAGGACTGAATTGTTGTATAATCGTCGAATAGCGTTGTTTTAGGGACTTTTTATTTCTATTGAGCCTTTTGTTGCGATAATTTTGTTTTTCAAAGAAAATTGTTGTATTAAATGATTCCATAGTGACTTTTACAATATGTGCTATAATGCATTATAGGATCATTTCTTTCAAAGTAATATAATACCTTATAAGCCAGTTTATACAATATCAAAAATATCATTTCATAAGACTTTCATACCTATTGTATAAGAGTTCTATAATATACTATATAACTAACAGCTACAACATTATAAAATATTCACTTAAGCTTGTCTTATTGAAGCTGTATAATGTTGTATAATAAATATTGTATAGCATTCAATTGCGTTGCATTATAAAACACTTTTAGTTGTATAGTGCCTCAATATTCTTTGTTATAAAACAGTTATCGTATACTGTTCCATTTTACAATAAAATATTGTTTAAGGCATTTATTTGGGATAAAATTGTTGTATTATAAATCGCCATGTTTAAATAAGCAGCTCTTGTACCGCTATCGCCACCATTATGAGCAACTGAGTTGGAAACATAAAACTGTATTGAAAAATGTGACTTCATCATTATTTAGAGAATTATATTGTGAAAGAATATCCATATGGAGTGATAAACTATTGAAGTCATAAAAAAAGTATTATAGGATATTCTATTTAATTATAGAATTGAAGCGCTTCATTTTCTTGCGAAATATATATACCTATAATCTATCAGTGAGATTTGCGGCGCATCAAAATTTGTGCTATTGAACCCTCCACATGAAATTATAATTTTTACTATCGATTTCCGCCCAAGCGGCCCAAGTCGTTTTGATAAGTTTCCATTTCTACAAATGAAATGTAGGATGCACGTTCAAATTGAAATATAATTTGGTTCTGATATTCTTCACTAAAAGATGAAATGCTCTTATGAACTGCTAGATGACAAAATGTTTCCATTGTGCTCGAAATAACAGCATTATAAAAAAATATATTGCACTATACAACCATTTTGTAAGACCTTCATAGTGCCGCTTCAATCCCATCTTATAGATGTGACTACATGACACACTATTAAATCATTTTATAGTAGCTGTATAAATGATTATAGAACAGTCGATTAAGAGTTGTATAAATGTGTATTAAACAGTCATATAAGAGTTGTATAAACTTTTAATAGAACTGTTATACAACCAAACAGTTGTATAAAAATGGGCCCTTTTCAGTTGTATAAGGATCATATAATTGTTTTGTAGACCGTTATAAGAATTTAGGTATCCTATAAGACATATCTTGTAGCTGTTTATAAAAACCTTATAGAATTTAAATTGGTACTTGGGGTACTTTGACTTTGACAATGAGAGGAATATTATCCTGCCAAAAATGAGAGAAATATAATAAATCGTACCCAAGTGGGAATTCAACGCTACGACTTTAAAAAAGTTGCGCAACCAAAAGAGAATCACTTTCCATTGACTTAATGCAGCAATTTCGCAAACAGCGTATTCACAAAAATTGGAAAACTAGGAATATAATTATCAAAAAATCATGGCATATCCTCTGGAATATTTGAAAAGGGGTAAGCTGCAAAAATGACTATGGGAAGACAATTAAAATTCAACTTAATAATTGCGCTATGGTAGTTGAATCCTACACAGTTGACTCTCCGTCGGAAATACGTCGTGTTTCAAATTCAACTTCAGACATGCTCAACATTAGGACGACGTTGTCTTATGGTTTAGAGAGCGTCTCTTCCTTGATTGGAGAAGAGGAAAAGATGAATAAATTCATTTATAAACAGGTATTTAATAGTGGTGGTCAAAATATAGTATTCTACTCGCATATAATAGCTTATACTTCCTTAGGCATTTATGTTATTCGCTCGCAGCTAGCACATCCGTGAAAAACGATAGTTGAATAACCACCGAATATTAGGAGGAATCGGCGCATGAGTACCGAAAACTATTCCACCTCAATTTTTTTATGCCATCCTCTTTAAATTGCCCTACTGATGATATAAATGCACGTTGCCATGGGGCAACCCGGTGCCATATTGTTTAAACCGAAATTGCTTAAACAATTGCAAGGAATTGTTATTTTTCAACCGGACAAGGTCCCATGACTTTTCACGATAAAGTTGACATTTCCAAAGTAATGAATTTTTTAATGCTCGAAACATCTCAAATTTGGGTACTTTCGACCCATGAAAAATACAAGGTGTTTTCAAATGACACCTACAACGTTTGCATGTAGACACCTCTCGTAAAATTGGACAAAATGATATAAGGTTTAAGGGGTCCAGCCTCTTTACTTTTCGAATTACAGGGTGTTAAAGTTTTGAAAAATTGAATGTTTCAATTCGATAACTTTAAAATGGATGAATAAATTGATTTGAAATTTGGCAGGTTCTTTTCAAATGTGAAAGGGCATATTTTGATGGAAAAATATTTTTCAATTTTTGATCCAGTGGTGTACCTTTGGAAGACTATGTTACCTTTCCCCTCCCATTTTCCACGCCACTGACATTTGAAGCAATTTTCATTCAATTTTGTATTTTTCAATGGCTTTCACGTGAAAGACACGTCTCAAAAAATTTGTTGTTTTCAAGATATTTAATGATTTCATGAGGTCTACAAGATCACTTCTTAATAATAAATAAATAAAAAATTCTCGTATTTCTCTCAGTAACTACCAAGTACTTATGGTTGGAATATGTAAAAGGAACTAATTTATGAAACAGCGATTCATCTAAAACATTCGGATATTATTGAAAATACTTGTCTGAACTTGTGATTTTATCAACAAAAGAATTAAGCAGTCAACAAATTACAAGAGATGTCCAAAACTTTGTCCATTCACATTTATACACAGTTTGCAAGGTTTTCTCATTGGAAATCGCATACCTTGGAAAGACTGGCGATTGCCGGAAATAATTGCTGTAGCTGCATGGGTTCTTTCAATATTTTTTTCCAAATAAAATCACTAGTTGGGACAAATATTTTCAACAATCTTCTCCGAATGTTTTAGATGCATTGCTGTTTCATAAATTAGTTCCTGTTACATAATATTCCAACCATAAGTACTTGGTAGTTTTTGAAAAAAATACAAGAAATTTTTTTTAAAATTAATTATTCAAAGTGACTTCATGAAATCATTAAATATCTTGAAAACTACAATTTTTTTTATACGTAAAGGTTATTTGTTTTTTACGTGAAAACCTATGAGGACTACAAAATTAAATAAAAATTGCTTCAAATGTCAGTGGCGTAAAAAATGGGAGGGGATCAAAAATTGAAAAATATTTTTTCATCAAAATATGCCCTATACATTTAAAAAGACCTGCCAAATGTCAAATCAATTTATTGATCAATTTTAAAGTTATCGAATTAAAACATTCAATTTTTCAAAACTTCAGCACCCTGTAATTCGAAAAGTGAAGAGGCTGGACCCCTCATTTTGTATAATTTTGTCCAATTTTACGAGAGGCATCTACATGCAAACGTTGTAGGTCTCATTTGAAAACACCCTGTATTTTTCATCGGTCGAAAGTACCCAAAATATGAGATTTTTCGAACCTCAAGAAGTTCATATCTTTGGAAATATCAACTTTATCGTGAAAAGTCATGTGACCTTTTTTATTGGTATTTCAATGAAGAATATAAAAAAATTGGTCCGGTTGAAAAATAACAATTCCTTGCAATTGTTCAAACTATTTCCGTTTAAACAATATGGCACCGGGTTGCCCCATGGCAACATGCATTTATATCGTCAGTAGGGCAATTTGAACGGAATCGCATAAAAAAATTGAGGTGGAATAGTTTTCGGTACTCATGCGCCGATTCCTCCTAGACTACCTGTGCTTTCTATTGCTATTACAAGCGTACATCGTGGGAGAGCAACGGATAAATTTGGTTAAATTTTTTGTGTATTATTGAATAAATTCCACGTCACATCCAATAACTACGGAGAAAAAAAATGTGCTTGCTTGTATATTATGCATAATTGAAAAAAAAAGATTATCAACAATACGACTACTATTGAATTTTACATGGTGGATACCGTCTCCTTCAGAATTATCCAGCTATTGTAAAAATTCTGAATTCTTGGAATTTCATTACATGTATTCTGCTCTTCTACAGCTGTATGCGATTTTGTATCGCAACAGTTTGAATAATGAAATCAAGCAATCTTGCAGGTCAATTCTCTGGCCCTAATCAATAAATTCATCGATTTCCATACGTAGAGTCAATATATCTTGTTACTTTCCTAAATTTGAAATACCGTTTTCAGTGAATGTAGCTTCTTCCTAAAATGAAATACAGAAAAATTGGATCTTGGTGCTACAATCAGTTTGCAAACGCAACTCGAGCAGGGAAATTACAACCTAAACCATCGCAAAATTATTTGTTTGAAAGTGAAGCTGATAGAGATTTTCTCCATAAATAATATTCCATATTTATAAACTGCAGAATACATAGATGGTAAATCCCGTTTCAGATGGACGCGTATAATACGCGTGCGTATTAAAGGTTACGCGTATGTGTACGCGTGGTTTTACTTTCACATGGGGCGTACAGTCGTTGGCAGACAGTAGTAACAAAAGAAACATGCAAGGAGAAACATCTAGCGCTGTTGCCATTGCTGCATATTATATTTTAAAAAAAAGTCAAAAAAAGATAAGGATATGGGTACATCCTATTGATTGATCAATTACTATTGTTCCTATATCGTCCCAGGATTTTTGCCGTAAGTCCCGATGTTTATATTCTTCGTTAGAACTATCCCATAAATTGGGTCTCTGTTCAACTTCGCTAATAAGTATTTCAGTATCGATAAACCTATTATCATTAGCCATTTTCTGTTCACAACTTAAATATTGGTTGGAATCGGCAACAATGAGAAGCACTCTCAACCACATACGCTGGTATACGCGTCGTACCATCTGAAAACAACAACTAAACGACGAGCAAGCTGCGCCTCGCGTTCCTACGTGGGGCGCACGGGCTGATCCCATGCTGAGCCGTCGCCCGGCGTATGAATTGAAGCGCGATCACGGCCATCCGCTTTACGCGTCCATTTGAAAACCTACATTTAATTTATGATATCTGACCTCACGCGTATGGTACGCGCGCGTTCCATACGCGTCCATCTGAAACGGGACTGAGATTCCTCGTATTCACAGTTTGTTGAAACAATTAATTTAAGATTTACAAATAATAATGAAATGAAAAAATAGTTTGAGGAAATGTGAACAAACAGGAGGTGGAGTAATATAAAAAAAAATTATCTATGAATCTTACAAATGAATTTGTTGATTGACCCGACTATCATCATGGACAAAAACTATTTCTAAATTTTGCTGTGTGATTTTATGGATGAAGAGTCTGCATTGCAGAGGAAGTTAAAAATACATTGTACTGTAAAAACGGTGGTTTTAAGGGATGATTAATTCAGTCAGACAATTTAATCAAATTTTTTTCACTATTCATCAGCTCTTTTCATCTAAAGTAGATGGAAAAAAACTATACCATTCAAGCATTTAATTAATTTTTCAATTTCCCAGGATTTTTGAGAATTAATAGAATCACTATCCTTGGCAAGAAGTGTTTTTTTCAGTAGCTTTCTCCGGGAAAAAAATGTACTGAAGCATGATTTTTTGAATAAATAAACAAAAATCTGAAAAAAGAATGAATATGGAGGGAGATTAAATAGTGGTTTCATAAAGCCTGAAATGGGAAGAAATGAGTACAACAAGCATTGAAAATCAAAATAGACAACTGTTCGAAAGTTTGACTACTTCCAAGGGTTGTTAAATGGGAGCCGGGAAGGAATAGGAATGAAACTAAACTGATTGATATGTTTCCTATAATAACACGATATTGATGACACAATATAGGATTCTCAACATCTAATTAAAATAAAATAAATAATACTAGAAACTACCGTCATCGCATCATGGGTGTAGATACAAGTTTTAGAGGGGATAAATTGTTGAAAGTTTCAATTATATTCCTTAGGAGACTCATTCATTTGTCCGCATGAAATCAAACATCAATAATTTGTATGAAACTGAGCCACAAAAGCACATGTAATTCAACATTTTGACCAAGCTCACAGTGATTTTGAGATTATTGACAATTGCTATAATCATTATTGTTGATACCTAACAATGTGAGTTATATGATTGGTTTTCCGGTGTAATAGATATTTACGTAATTAGTTATGAAAAGAGCGATATTGTTCAACAAGCGTAATATTTACCAAAACGAGAGCTAGCGAGTTCTGCAAATTCCGCGTGTTGAACAATGTCGCTTTCTTCATAACGTGTTTACGTACAACGTTTTATCTAATTCCGCGCTTTCATAATATTCAATAAAATCTTCAATTACAATGATCATATTGAAGTGGAATCAAATGGTGTTAGAAGTATTGTTACTATGATGTATTCACCCAGAAAATTGACTTACTTTAAATAACTGTGTCCTGAATAATGTTTTCAATGTTTATAAATCTCAAAATACTATTGAATTAAAATAATGGGTCAATTGTACAGTTTAAATAATGAAATAATTGACCTAATTAATAAATTATTCTTTGAAACTCATGTGGTATCTCTATGTTGAAACTGAAACTGTTACGTAAAGTTTTTACATAACTACTTTTCATAACTGATATATGAATGTTATGAAAAATGTGACGTTACCTAACGTCAAGGAGTGACGTAAAGTGTCACATTTTATAGCGGAATTAGATAAACATTTTTGACGCAACGATCCCTAGTTTTCTATCATTCGTGACTGGAGTACTTTGACGTTTCACGTAAATTTTTTAATTGAACGTAAGTGAATGGTTTTTGTCGTATTTTCCTGTTTTTTTGTTAATTCGGTAGGCGAAAAGGCAAGAGCCCCTAACTATTAGCTAAGCTCGATCGTACAGCTAATATTCTCGGGCTGCTAGAGCACATTTTCTGCCCTTGTGAAACAAATGACCATAATATGTTTATATACATTTTTTCAAAAGTATTTAGGAAGTCTGGAAATGATCATTTTCCAAATATTCTCATCGCTGTTAGGAGATTCCGTATTTGCCTGATTTTTCAATAAACGTCTGAGGCGCATATTATTCAATAAACAAGAGAACCTTTAAATGCGCTTCTTTAAGTGAAAAAATTCCAGTTGCGTGCCTACAAATTTTTTGTCCATTGATATTATTATATCATACTTATACGTAATATGTAATTTTTGGATGTAAGCGGTACTTACTCTGTGAGCAGGGGCCAGATAGGAGCAGTAACGGGTTTACCCACCGGTCACTGTACCCTGAGGAAGCACATGCATACAATCTGCATAATAGGAAGGAACCTACTTGCCGGTTGTGCATGGAAGAGGAGGAAACAGCCTTTATATTATATTTGACTGTGAAACGTTATCTTATCGGAGATATATATAACAGAGAGAATGGTTGGAAGAAGAAATATGTGAAAAAGTCATTGTGACAAATCATTTACTCAGCTTCTTCCTGCTAAGTCGCGTTGTGTAATTCGGATTTTACTCCGAGTTACCTGAATTTTATCACGAGTTGACTCGCGTCGTGTTTTTTTCGAGTTGACACATTATCTAAGCCGGTCACCCTCCGCTTGACAGCGCCCACTAGACTATTCCGGTACGGCACTTGCGTCGTTGGAAATCAAAACATTGTGATATGTACCTGGTCACATATTAAATGGAAGAAGCTGTTGGGTTAATCTCGAATACATTGGCGTTAGGACGTCCACTGCCTTCAAATAATATTGCAAAAATCTCATCAAAATTGAAGTAGATGGCATACTTACCAGAGCTGTTATGGATATGGAGTGTCTGATCTGTATATTGAAATACAGATACATGTGATAAGTAACAGAGCATAGCTGTTTAATACATTATCCGATTGAAATAGTCTACCTACTAAACAATTCTATGAATTTACTTCAATAAAAATAAGTATATTTAGCTGGTTAGTTGGATTCCGAACTACTGTGAAAAACCCCTCTGTTCTCCTTCCAATATTTGTGAGTTATGTGCGATTCCGCCATCTAGTATCGACGTGACGGGCACAATAGACCTTTTAGGTCTCAGTGAATGTCACCCCAAAAATCACATCGACGTGTTTTTTGATGAGATTAGTCAACGAAACTACATAATGGAAGCAATGCTTACGTTTCATGTTGTTCAAATCTAAAAATCAATGATAAAATGAAACAATTCGGTTTGCTAAGATTTACATTATATATATCAAAATCAAAGTTGTGACGCGTTTCGCTAACAAGTCGCTGCAAGTCGGCGAGTTCGCGAGTAGCTAACTAGCCCAGTGTCATCGAGGCTTAATTGAGGATCGCTGACTGTTAAGAATACGGAGTGGTGGGAGTTGTACGATGTGTTGTAGGTCTGTAGTAGGTGACCAAATAAACGATGGTAATAAGCTTGATGTTGGTCGACGTTCAAAAATAAAATTTCTGATACGGTTACGAATATGAAATTGTTCCGGTATGTCCGATTATTTGGTAACGGATATGTAATCCGACGAAATGGATAACTGGGCTGAGATGGGAAACTCATGTTCGAATGGGTCATAACCAGTACCCAGACAGTGTTGGACTCATCCCCAAGGGAATGCCTACCAACCAAACCCACCTCAAGCTCGCCGTTATTCCGCCTCAGAATCACTACCCTAGCATACTTCAAGGCGGGCGGCGGTCCCTCACACAATCTCCCTTCTATCACTCCTACCTCTCATATGCCTTCTCTTTCCTAATCATGCTCTCCACTAGATTCATCTGTAACACCCTCCATCCATTCTCATTATTTTTTCTTTCCGCGGTCTGCTTTCTCCTTTCTCCTAGTTGCCCAGACTCGTCCCCTCTGAGGGGTCCAGAGGGTACCTCCCATCTTTTCCATCTCCGTCTACATCAACTTCCTTCCATCCTTCACTACAATCTGCCACCCCTGGCTTGTGTCCCCTTTCCCCCCATACCCCACAAAGGAAGGCTTGCCGACAGTCTCTGGCCATGTGCCCCACGCTCTTACATAGCCAGCATTCCCTAATCTTCTCCACTCTCCTTGCCTTACATCCTGTTACCTGGTGGCCCTTCACTCCACATCCAAAACATCTGCCCTCCTCTCTCCCCTCTATAATATTTACCTATTTAAGTCCAGCTTAATCTCCCGCTTTCCTAGTAAAGCTTCCGCTTCCTCATGCCGTTTCTCTCCCTCATCACTTCCATCACCCTTGCCCTTCCCCAATTAATTCCTCTATTTTCTTCCTCACCACTTCATCTCCAATATCCACGGGTCTATTCCCACCATCCTCATGATTTTTGTTGTCCTTCCCGCTTCCATCGCCCTAGCTCCTGTTACTCTTTCCACATCCCTCAGAATTCCCCTGATCTCAAACTCTTTCTTTGTTTCTATAACCACCTCCCATTATGGATAAGCAATATAAATAATAAAAAATAGGTATAGTTTGTTCAACCATCCTTTGCCTTTATGTCATAATCGGTGACGTATTCTGCTGTTTTACGTATGTCTTATATTTCTTGAATGTTATTTCACACTTAACCTCAAAATTATAATCAACGGCATAGGTTAAGAATTGTTTTCAAAATATGAAAACTGAATTGTCAAAAGTAACAGATAAAATTTATGTCGACCTTAGATAAGAAATACGTTAATGACGTCATAATTCCGTCTCATCCATTTCATGAATGAGAGAGAAAGCTGGACAATGTGTGACGTAACGGCAAAGGATGGCTGAACAAACTTCATCTAAGCAATGCAGCTGAAGTGGTTTATTGTAGGCCTACTTGGCAGATAAAATGAATTATCAATTTTTTAATATTATAGTAAAATCCACTGAATCAAGCAATTATTTATTTTCAATCAATTCATTACTTGTCAAGTTTTCTGTAAATATGACTCCAGTCTATTCCATATCGTCGCCGTTACTTCAATATGTCGTATGTCAGTATTTGTAACCAAATAATAGTAACAAAATGTTCAATGTGAAAGTATATATATACCTGCTAACTAATCACCAAAATATTCAAAGATGGCTTTAAAATGTCTAAAAAATTAATTACTATCACGTAAATATCATTTTGAAAAAATATGGGCGTAATAAATAAAACATTTTTTTTAAATCCCGGAAAATCAACTTTTCTGACATACGACATATTGAAGTAACGGCGA
>CAJUYH010006384.1:0-20273 GCA_910591685.1 Galerucella tenella | reverse complement strand
ACGTGACAACGTGACGTTTGACGTGACAACGTGAAGTTTGACGTGACTACGTGACGTTTGACGTGACGACGTGACGTTTGACGTTGACATTTGACGTTTGACGTGATAGCGTGACGTTTGACGTGACCACGTGACGTTTGACGTGACGTTTGACGACGACGTGACGTTTGACGTGACGTGACAACGTGACGTTTGACGTGACAACGTGACCACGAGACAACATGACGACGTGACGTTTGACGTGACAACGTGACGTTTGACGTGATAGCGTGACGTTTGACGTGACAACGTGACGTTTGACATTTGACGTGACAACGTGACGTTTTACGTGACATTTGACATGTGACGTTTGACATTTGACGTGGAGGGGGGTAACCAATAGCAACGGTGGGCGGGGCAACCACAACCGGGGCGACCAATAGCAACCTCCGATTTGGAAAGTGGAGGGGGGTCGACCAATAGCGCGCGGCGGAGGCGGGGCCACAAGGAAAGTGGAGGGGATGGTCGCAAGTGTCGCAACCCCTGCTCATATCCAATATTTTGTGGACTAATAAATGTTTGTCTGTAAGTTTTATGAAATTATACTTTAACCTTCCCTCCTAGAATGTATTCCTTTTGATGCAGATCTTTTAAGCACAAGTGTCTTTCCTTTTTTCTGCAGCACATATAGTTGTATTCAATCCTTTCAATCTCGGATTTTGCGTCACAAGTTTGTCTTTTTCTTGCAAAGTCTGACCACAAAATAAACACCCCATCGTTTACAGTTTACACAAAAACTCTCAATAGACACACACACATCCAAAATAAGTATCTACCTAATCGCAGTTAAAACAAAGACTGTTAGCAACTGAATCAAGTTGTCGGCCAAATTTTTCAGGAATAGACAGGTCGCATTATGCGTATGCTGGAAGCAGAGATATGTCTGCTCGTTAGAAAGCAGAATAATTAAACGCGGCTGCAGAAACTTTCAAGTTTGCGTATGTATTGCTCAAAAACTATGATACTTAGAAAAGTGATTCTTGTTTCAAAAACTTCCTTGAAGCTTTAGCTTTATTTGGTACGCATATATAGTTTAGTGAAATGTTTATTAATGTTATTTTTTTGTTTGCTTTCTGTTCAACAATTTGTTGTTTGCTTAATAATGTTGTGCTCAATCAATCAATATTAATATTTTTTCATAATAATATTAACATCACAATAATCAACAGTAACTTAAAAATGGCGTGCGATCAGTGTTTCCCTTGTGTTTCTTCCAGCAGTCAGTGTGTCACGATCTAAAAACTCAATACTTCATTTTATTACAAAAAAAATTTCAAATAGCTCACCAACGACGATGGGGGGGTCATTGTTTCCTAGGCCGTTGTCATTATCATCATCTTCGTAGTCCTCATCATAAACTTTTCACTACTTTTCACTCACTATAATCACTTTGACAATGACAAGCAAGAGTAAAGCACCAGAGAAGCCTGGTGGTTAAGATTAACCACATTTTGGAGGTTAAAATGGTTGAAAAGTTAAACACTTTGGTGTTATAGAATCCGAAATCCGATAAAGTGGTAACATCAATCACTAACCTTGCTTTTTACCACTCAGCTGAGTGGTTAAGTAGTAACCATTCCCTCATAGAATCAGGCCGATTGTCCTATATAAGAAGTTATCATTATTTCAATTATGTTCGTCGCGTACAAAACCATTTTGAAATTTTTTTTTCAATTAATTAATAGTTGAAAAAAAAGGTTTTCAAAATATATTGCATTATGTCATAAAATAGCTGCGTTGCAAGGTCCAGCGGGATCATCTCAAGAATATAGGAAAGCAGTCTATACTAGAACTAGATATACTTCCGTTTGCAAAAATAAAATTCAATTCCTTAGCTTTCCAATTTCACAACAGCTTTCTGCCCAGTCTCTTTGCTGTGGATATGAAGCCATGCTGCTGGACAAAGAGATGGAATAGATAATGAAGCTAACTACTGTCACTCTCTTTTTACAGCCTGCAACATCCTGCGGTATCGGTCCTGTAGCCTCCAAGGCGTACATAAACGAAATGAAAATAAAGACAGCCTTCCAGGTCTGAACCAGTAGGTACAAGATATCTCTCGGAAACTTCAGTTGGAAAGATACCCTTAGTAATAACTAATTCAAAATGTAGAATTAATGTTCTATAGGTAGAGGGAAAAAAACGATACTTATCCATTTTCAACCCCTAGTAAGTAGAAGTGGGATAAATCGTCTCTCTGAAACATCAACCATACGTCACCTGAACATTAAAATGTTCTATATCCACTTTTGGCCAAAGTAGAGTTATATACATACAAAAATTTGTTAAAATTAGCTTGTTCTATATCCGTAAAAATTATCAATGTTTTGTACTATATCCCTATGAGAGGAAAGTTGTTTTAAAATTATATTGTTCCATATCCACTAAGCAATAGGGCGCATGCTACATCCACCAGAAGGTTTTGGTGAATATAATGTTGTTCTATATCCACCCTCTATGAATCGTCTTAACACCACCCACTGGCCTATTTCACCTTTTCGTCGGATCCGCTGCTATTTTAGCTGTTAAATTACTTTGTTTTTGTTCAGTAAGATCAAGTTATTAATGAAAGTATTTGTGTTAATATGATGTGTGAAGAAGTGACACAATTTCTCCTGGAGAACGAATCTGACAAAACAGTAAAGTAAGTGAAGATGTTTAAAAATTCAATACATTCCTTTTAACCTAAAATTGTATTTCGCGGATAAATCGCCTCCATTAATTGAGTTAATAGGCCGGTCATGGGTCGGTCTTTGGCATATTTCTTTTTAGTTCCATAATTACACTTTTCAATTGTTATTTTCATACTTAAAAAGCAACGATACGTACTGAAGTTGAATTTAACTTGATTTGTTTTTTTTAAGAAAAAAATTGTAATTATAATTTCTTTTTAATTTTTTGCAGATGCCACATTTAAAGTAGTTCTACACTGAAAAACCAATCGAGTGTACTACTGAAGTTTGGGAGTAAGTTCTTTAAGCGAACAGTTTCTTAAGCTGATTCTGAAAATTTTTAATATATTTTTTTCTATTAGCGTGCGCAAAAGTTTACTTTTCTCCACTGTTTTTAGTGTGGAAAGAGTCACTATTCAGCAATAGTGCGGAAAGTAAATTTGTTAGGTTTTAGGGGAGTATACTGATATTTGAATATTGAAATTAAATATATGTATGGTTGTAGTTTACCAAATGACTAAGAAATTAAGGAATTTATTGAAATTCTGAAATAGTTTTTAATTTAAAAAAAAAACGTTTTTTTTTCATTAATTTTTAATGGCCCTGATATAAGCCTCATCAAGTGGAGGTCAAATAATGATAATTAATTTGTGTGTTTGATAATAAATGTTTCTTTTTGTTTACTTTTGGGTATTTTTCGCATGCTTGTAGAAAACATAGTGTACCTAACACGTGCGTAAAGTGACTTTTCCGCACTAGTTAGGTAAACTACTATATTATGTAAAATAGGGTCGTAAATGTTTCGATAAACTCAGTATTTTTAATTTGAAAAATATTTACTAACATGATAATTTTTATTTTAAATGCCGCGTCGTCCACTTGAATTTAAAATATACAGGCTGTTCAATTAGTAATTTGTCCAAAATAACAATCAAATTGAAAATTTGATATCTACCTTTTGTCAGGTTTCCAACCTTATACACAGGTTCTTTTTTTCGCCAACACAAATTTTAACTGTACTTTTTTTAGCATACCTACTGTCTTAAATAATCGGTGTTGGAAGATACTCAATCAAACTATAATAATACCACAGCAACAAGTTATTTTAGAAATTACTAATATTACGGAAAACCAAGAGGTATCTAGAATGATAAAAACTGCTTTATCTCAAAAGGTGAATAATTCTAAAAACAAAAAGGGAGACAATAATTATTCTCAAAAAGCAAATAAATCTGAAAACAAACAGAAGCCTAAAACCAAGAAAAATATTTCGAAAAAATAATAAAATGGTATTTTATTTAGCAACATGTTTTTTAAATTAGTTACTAAACCAAACCAAAAGTACAATTTATTTTTTATTTTGAATTTCTATGTTAATTTAACATGTTTTTCAATTCATAAATGAAAATTTGTTTCATTTTGCGTTATTATTATAAGTACTTATTTATCTGAAATACTGGCTAAACATCTTAATATATTAGTCTATAATTGAAACGTGAACTTTGCGTTCAGCCTTTCAGCTTTTATATTTATCATTGAATTTCTTCAGAATTATGGTTTTTGGTGGAATAGTCCATATATATTTCCTAAAATATTGCTTTTGATAAATTAATAAATTATTTCACTTTTGTGTTTTGTGGTGGAATAAACTAATGATCTACAAATCAAGATTCTTAATTAACGTGTGTGGTAAGAAGCATTTTACGCACGAATGTAACGCGAGTGCGTAATTCTGTGAGTGCGTGAAATGCTTTACAGCACGAGTGACGTACTATACTTTACCTACGACCTACTTGTACTTGTATTTTTAAGAAGCATAAGAAATAACAGTTACATAATTAGAGGTGCTTGGTAAACTCCATCTCTATTACTCTATTACCAATGAAAGAAGCACATTGAAGAACTAACGTTTAATCATTATTAATATATTGTTGATCCTCGAAAGTCCATTTTTCAATTATAATCAATACATATACTTAGCCCTTTGGGCTTTTCACAGTCAAACGTGGCCATATCAAATGTTTTCAAATAGTAAATTTTGAATAAAATGGTGACGTCTATTGACAGTTGCTAAGATGTTGCTAGGGAAGCCGTGCGATTTACTTTACAGCTGTGCGTTTTTTTTACAGTGCGTAATAGATGTCATTACATTGATGCCGACTGTGTGTTATTGACTGAATACAGGGGGGGGGCTCGTAGGTAATAGTATATTACGTAACGTGTGTGGTAAGAAGCATTTTACGCACGAATGGAAAAGTTACGCACGATGCCGCGTAGCGGCGAGTGCGTAATTCCGTGAGTGCGTAAAATGCTTTACAACACGAGTTACGTACTATACTTTACCTACGACCTACTTGTACTTGTATTTTTTACAAGAAGCATAAGAAATAACAGTTACATAATTAGAGGTGCTCGGTAAACTCCATCTCTATTACTCTATTACCGATGAAAGAAGCACATTAAAGAACTAACGTTTAATCATTATTAATATATTGTTGATAATCGAAAGTCCATTTTTCAATTATAATCAATACATATACTTAGCCCTTTGGGCTTTTCATAGTTAAACATGGCAGTATTGAATGTTTTCAAATAGTAAATTTTGAATAAAATGGTGACGTCTATTGACAGTTGCTAAGATGTTGCTAGGGAAGCCGTGCGATTTACTTTACAGCTGTGCGTTTTTTTTACAGTGCGTAATAGACGTCATTACATTGATACCGACTGTGTGTTATTGACTGATTACAGGGGGGGTCGTAGGTAATAGTATATTACATATCTAGAGTGGTAAGTGGCATATTACGTGCGAGTAGAACAAGTTGCGCACGAGCCGCGTAGCGGCGAGTGCGGTAATTCTACGAGCATGTAATTGCCCTTACCACTCGAGTTGTGTACTATACTTTATCTACGACGAAATTGATTTTTTTTCTTATTAATTTTATGGAAAAAGTGCTTGTATTTTTTGACGGATTTGTAAGTATTTCTTGCAAATGTCATAAAAACTGCCGGATACAACAAATGACCTATAAATTTTAGTTTTAGTATCAGGAATATTAATAATTATTGATTTTCCTGAATCCTCAATATCCTCCATTTTAATGTTTTTTAATTCTTGTCTACGACAAGCACCAGAAATCCCACAAATTAATATTACCTAAAATTTAAAATAGTACAGTACCTACTAGTTTAAAACTAAAAAAATAGTTATATTAATATACTTTTATTCAAATAGAAATTAAAAATATTTTTTGTAAAAAAAAAAATAAAAAAATGAAATGCCGCCTGCGGGGTGCGATCCCGGGACCGTGAGACCTCTGGTTTCGAAACCAACGCTTAACCATCTGCGCTGTCAGGCTTCGGTACGAATATTTGCTCTAGCCAAGTACTAATTAAAAATTATTATTTTTATTTTCACACACAACTTGTTGTTCTTACTTTTAATTTTTTCACCGTTTTCTTTTATCTAAAAGTGACGAATTTAATAACTGGGTATTCAGTAGTGACAGACAGCACAAAACACAGTCAGAACTACCAACATAAATTTAGTATTATACTAAAATTTCCTAACGGGTGCATGTAATAACATTACAGCACACTCATTACCGCACACTTGCTGTAAAGTTCAACTTACGCTTTTAGTAAGGAGTTAGATAACTAATGCTTTACATATAAGGAGTAGGTAAAGTATTTTACCGCGAAATTTGAAATTTTGAATTGTCTTTAAATAAGAATGAAAAAGGTTCCGGCAGGTCTTCTCTCATCGTCTGTCCACAAAGTAGCAGGTTTGGAACTGTGCAGTAATCCATTTAATAATTTTAACACCAGTTTGAATGAACAAAAGATGCCGTTTCATCATGAGAATCTCTGGATTACTGGTATGTCCTTTTTTACATGATATCGTTACCTACATATATATATTTCAAAATTTCATAGCGTAAAACTAGTATTTTTTAATAAGAATTTTTTTAACAAAATGGCTACCCATTTTGGAAGCCACATGGGTCTACCTTTAAATTCCGTATGAGCCAAATTAACCCTATAGATATCTTTTCTAAATTATTAAATTGTATTTATTGAGCTGGACAGATGTGTATGTATGTGTATGATGTTTGGGGTGACATTCACTGAGACCTAAAAGGTCTATTGTGCCCCCTTACTTCTACTCAGTTTCTGAGGAGAGTCTCAGAAACTAGTAGTTCCTTTAGTCCTATTTCCCGGAGGAATTTTAGGATGTCTGCAGGCTTCAACTTAGGCAAATGTTCCTCTTCTATCCAGTAATCTCCCAGGTGCTGTGCTCTAGGATTCTGGAGTGCTGTGCAGTTGGAAAGTATGTGGATGGAGGTTTCTTCTTCCATTCCACAAAATCTGCATTCTTCTTCCTCCACTATTTTGAGCTTTTTCAGGTGCCCATTCAGGCGACAATGTCCCGTTAGGATCCCTGTCAAAACTCTTAGCGCAGTTTTACTTTGACTCATGCATTCTTTTGATCTCAACAGGTTGTAGTCACCCAGAAGAGTATTTGATTGTATAATTGACAATAATTGTCTTTGCTCGTCCTCGTCTCTGCTATTCTTGTGGTGAGCAGTTCCGACATCCATTTGGATGTTGTGCTGTCTACACCTCTTCTGTTCAATGCTAATTATATTTTAATATTCGAAACTTGCTTTTTTAAAAACAAATTATATTAAATATATTTATACAATGAAACTTATATACTAAGTGTAAAAAGAAAAGATATTTGTTACTACTATGATTTATGCCAGAATGAATATTAATTGTTCTCTTATCCTATTTATAAACTTTGATTATCCTCGAGACTTGCTGAATCTGCACTATCCGTGTTCTAGTTTGACCGCTGTGAATGAATAGTACCATTGTCTTATTAAAATGTAACTTGTCCATCCCCTGAGGAAGTTTTATAAGGGACAAATAAAACTGATGAATTTTGATTGCTTGTTGATGGAACTTCTTGTTCTTCTTTCTTGTTTTGATTTATGCTTATTTTAAAGTATCTGCGATATCTATAGATTATTATACATATACAAATTATTATAATGATAAATACAGGGGAAGTCCAAAAGTAAGTGATGTAAGAAGAGCTGTCTTCATAGGAAAAGGGTTGTAGAAGCTGTTGTTCTTGATGAATACGTTGTAGTTCGTCTAGATGGATTTTTTCTAACTTGATAGTTTTGGTTTTTGTAGAGGGGTAATGAGCAATTGTTTGAATCTTCGGAAGAGTAAGTGGTTCTTCTACTGTTATTTCTTTGGAATTGAAGTAGTTTTCATCGGGAGTGCTGAATTCACATCCTAGCGGTACTTCGATTAGATAAACTCCTTGTAGAACTTGAATGTTGCTTGTTGAGCACTGAGTTGAAATTTTCGTTGATGACGGAAATATGCCAATGTAATGAGAGGTTGTCATTGCTTCTATTAATACATTATGGATTGAAACTGGAATATAGAGGCAAAGGGCTTCTTCTTCTGAGACTTGAAGGATTTGGCTAATACAGTCTGGATATTTGCTATGAAGTTGTAGAGAAACTTTTTGACACAGATAAGTAATGTCTAACTTCTTGCAAGCTTTATTAGAATATTGGAAAAGTTCCTTACTTATTGTCAGATAAGGTAGAGGAGGTATAATTGTAGTTAGGTTTTTTGTAGGTATGGAATATAGGTGGTAATGATTGAAGGATTCAGGATGAAGAATTGGGAAATGCAGAACAAATACAACCATAAAATTTGAAAAATAAGCGTCAATTGAAATGACGTCATAATATTTTAGTAAATGTTCATTGTCAACGTATAATATTTGTTTAGGGTTATAATGTTGAAGTATTTTCTCAACAATTGTTTTTATTTCTTCTACCTTAATAATACTATTGTGTAAGGTACTGATTCGAGCAAAAGTGATAGCGTTTTCTAAATCAGTTAACAGTTGAATAATTAATTGCAAAGAAAGATTTAGTTGATTCAAGGTATTTTGAATGTAGATAAACTTATCAAATTCAAATACTAATTTGTCCAGGACCGTACTTAATTTTTCTACTTCTTTAGGTATTGATTTTTGATTATTGGTTAATGAAGTTATAGTCTTATTATAATTATCAATTAAACGTGTGTTTAAAGAAATTTGTTTATTTTCTTTTGAAATGATATTTTTCTGATTATTTTGGAGAGACTCTATTGCTTTATCATAGCTTGATCAAGGTTTCCAGAAATTGCTTTTATTATGCTTCCGAGACCGTTAATCAAACCTCGTTTAATTCTATGTGAAGGATAAAGGGTTTGAAATTTTCGTTGTGCTAATTGTAATTGATAATTAATTCCATTATCTAGATTTTCTAGGCTATTCCAATGCAAAGTAGTATTTTGTGACTTAAAAATAGTATTAGTTATATTTTTATAGTAATATTCTAAAGTATCTAATTCTAAAGCTATAGGGGTTAAGTTATAATAATGAATAAAGTCATGTTGACTAATTTGGACCTTTGCTGGGCCCAGGTTCAGGGGTAGTATACCGGGGTTGTCCTCCAGGTTCTGGATTTTTATTTTCTGACACGTTGTCGTTGATAACCTGTAAGGAATTTTGTCTGTTAGAACTCGTTTTCTTTTTATGTTTGACATTCTTTTTATGTACTGTTGTAATTGTCACTTTATTGTTAGATTTGACTGTTTTTGGGGCAAATCGGGGAAGTAATTTGTTTCTTTTCTCAGTAGTTTTGGTAAATATTCTAGTACTGGGTTCGTAATTAATTGGGGGATCTCTGTTTTCGTTTCTGACTTGAATTACTTTTTCTTTTCTTTGAGTAATTTTATGATTGAGTTGGTCATACATTAATTTAGTTTTTTCACGGTGTTGTTCCGTATAATTATTTATTAGGGTTTTATTAATGTCTATGTCAAAAGGATCTTGAGTGTCTAAATGTCCGTTTAGGATTTCGATAGGTTTTTGTGTAGTTATACTATGAATTTCCACTCTTGAAAGGGCGTCAGCGTTTGTGTTAGATTTTCCTTTTTTGTATACAATGTCGTAGTCATATTCTTCTAGTTTTAATCTCCATCGTATAAGTTTTGAGTTTGGTTCTTTTAAACTGAATAACCATTGTAATGGTTTATGATCTGATAAAATTTTAAATTTTCTGCCAAATAAATAAGGTCTAAAATATTTTACTGCCCATACTATAGCTAACATTTCTTTTTCTATAGTAGAATAATTTTGTTCTGAATCGTTTAATGTTCTAGAAGCAAATGCAATGGGTTTATCATTACCTATGGGTCCTTGCGAAAGTATTGCACCAATTGCAAAATTACTTGCGTCAGTTGTTAAGTTAAAAGGTTTTTCAAAATCTGGGTATTGTAATAATGGTTCATTAATTAGAAGATTTTTACAAGTTTCAAAACATTCGATAAATTTAGAAGTGTGTTCAATTTTTGCATTCTTTTTCAAACATACAGTTAATGGTTTCGTAATACGTGCAAAATTTTTAATAAATTTTCTATAATAACCGAGAAGTCCTAAAAATCCTTTTATTTCTTTAGTTGTCTTTGGTATAGGATAATTTTTTATTGCTGTAATTTTGTCAGGGTTTGGTCTTATTCCGTCGGGGGTTATTATATGTCCAAGGAAGGCTACTTCCTTTTTCAAAAATTCTGATTTGTCTAATTGTATCTTCAAGTTTGAATCTCGAAGTCTTTGAAAAACTTTTGTTAAATTGACTAGGTGTTCTTGTAACGAAGTGGAGTATATTATTATGTCGTCCATATATACGAGGCATATATTTCCTGGTAGTCCTCTTAAAATATTATCCATCACTCTCTGAAATGTGGATGGACTGTTTTTTAAACCGAACGGCATTCGGACATGTTCATAATGACCATGTTCTACTGAAAATGCCGTTTTAGGAATGTCTTCTTCGGCCATTTCAATCTGATGAAACCCGCTGGCTAGGTCAAGTGTCGTAAAGTATTGACATCTGCCTAATTTGTCAAGTAAATCAGATATATTTGGAATGGGGTATTTATCGTCTATCGTTTTTTCATTTATTTTTCTATAATCGACTACAATTCTCCATTTAATTTTACCTGAGGCGTCTGGTTTTTTGGGTACTATCCAAATTGGTGATGACCAGGGTGATTGACTATGTTTTATTATACCTTGGTCTAACATTGATCCAATTTGTCTCTGTACTTCTTCTTTATGTACGTGAGGGTATCTATATGACTTTGTATGTACTGGTATTTCGTCAGTAGTTCGTATTTGGTGTTTTATTTGATTTGTAAATGTCAAGGGTGTATCTGGTCTATGAAATACGTCTGAAAATTTTCTACATAATTGTGTTATTTTTTCTTTTTCTTCTAAATTCATGTGATCAGTTCTAATGAGATTTTTAATATCTATTTGTTCGTCTGCGTTCTGGGATTCTATTGGTATAACGTCAGCTGTATATAGATGATATTCTTTTAAGTTTATGGAGTTGCTTTTTAAAGGATTAGTTAAAGTCATTGAAATTGTTTCGTTACTGTCATTAATTAATTCAACCCAAGCCATACCATTATGTGCTTCGGTTAGGGTTTCTCTTAAATATGCATTATTAATTTTTTGATTAGGTAAAAATATTGTACCTTTATTTTCTTTCACGGGAACACGAATTGGATTTATTGAATGAGGGTCTAGTTGAATGAAATAAAATTGAGTTTTATCTAGTTGGTAATATTTGATAGGTAAAATAGAATTTTCAGTAATTAATTTTGAATTTGAAAAATCTATATGTGCTTTTAAAAGTTTGAGATTATCTAAACCGATAAGACCGTCAAAAATCTTATGGAATTTGAAAAGTCCAAATTGCAAATTTTTATTATTTTTAAATTCTTTGAAACATGGAATTTGACTAGAATATTCTTGAGAATGAGTTTGAAAAACTGAACTTACTATAAATGGTTCGTGCTTAATATAATTTTCATAATGTTTAAAGCAAATATCAGGATTAAGGAATGATTTTGTTGAACCAGTGTCAATGAGGAGTTTTAATGGGGGGTTTTGTATAACAATGTAAGGTAGTTCTGTTTTGTCACAGAGGGCATTAATTTCTGTTACCTGTTTGTTATTGGTTTCGGATCCAACCGAAAATTTTCATTATAATCGTCCGTACTATAAACAATATCTTCACTTTCATAATGTTCATTTATGTCAGTATTGGCATTGTAATTGTCTTGGTCGAAATTAAAGAGTTCTTCAGAAGTCCAAGCTCTTTGAGGAGATAGTCTCTGAGGTATCTGTCTGTTAAAATGTGTAGGAGGATGGTGTGGAATAGGAAGAGTACTTGAAATACTCATAGGAGTAGGCTTTGGATTTTGTGTGGGTCTTTGTTGAGGTGAATTTTTATTTGTCCACACATTTTGGGATTTTTGGGGCTTACCAAAAACTTGTTGATTTGTAAAATATCGTTGAGGGGGTAGTTGTCTAGGATTTACATTAATTGGACCTTGGGGAAATGGTCTCTGTTGGTTAGTTTGCCATTGTTGTGGTCTGGAATAATTTTGATAAGATGTAGATGGTTGAAAAAACTGAGGTTGATGTCTCATAGGAAATTGATGTCTTTTATTAGACGAAGGTTGATGTGGGGGTGAATTATGTGAATTATTACCTTTTTGTAAATAGCGGATATTATTTTCTTCTTGTATATATTGTAAAGCGATTGCTAAAGTAGGGGGTCTCATAGCTCTAATTGTAGAACCTAAGGGTTCTTTTAGACCTGCGAGAAAAGTAGTTAAAGCCTGTTGTTGGAAAAATTGTTTTTTATTTAATATTATATTAGGATCATGATTATGAAGATCTATATAATTACATATTATATTCAAAATTTCTAGACATCTCTGATAAAATTGTTGCGGATGTTCGTTAAAATTTTGCCTTAAATTAACTAAATCTCGTGTCAATGAGTTTTCATCTCTTTGATCACCAAAGTTTTGTATTAAAATTGTTTTTAAATCATCCCAATCATTATAACCATAAATTGAAATAACTTCTTTGGCTTTGCCAATAATTTTTGAAACTATACCGTGTAATAACAACATATTTTGAATGCAATTTTCATTACCGGCTGTTCTATCGTAAAATTGATTCAATAAAGTTGTAGTTACTTTAATGAAATCATATAATTCACTAGGTTTTCCATCAAAAGGAGGTAAAATACAAAGCATCTTAACATCAAATTGTGGGACTGCCATTGTATTATGGTTTTCTTTATTTATTATAATAAAATTAGAACTATTATCAGTTAAATTCAAATTAGAGATTAAGGTTGCTAAAAACTCTGCGGATATATCACTTGAAGGATTATGAGCAAAGGATTCTGACATAAGTAAGTACTTACAGAAAAAGGGCGATGATCAACTTCATGTCCAGTAGACTGTAGATACTGTATTAGATTCTGGATGAGGAGCATCAACTGCTGTCGTCCAGGAATGTTTTCTATTTCTCTGAAGGCTGAGCTGCAATTGCTGTCCGTCAGGAAAGTTATTTTCTTGTGTTTTCACTTAGTTTCGAGTTGCACCGTATATTTAAGTTCAAATCGCGAATAAACGTTTAAAAACGACGAGTTTCCACTACTAGGACTCTTTCGCGATCCTACTGACTGCGCCAATAATATTTTAATATTCGAAACTTGCTTTTTTAAAAACAAATTATATTAAATATATTTATGCAATGAAACTTATATACTAAGTGTAAAAAGAAAAGATATTTGTTACTACTATGATTTATGCCAGAATGAATATTAATTGTTCTCTTATCCTATTTATAAACTTTGATTATCCTCGAGACTTGCTGAATCTGCACTATCCGTGTTCTAGTTTGACCGCTGTGAATGAATAGTACCATTGTCTTATTAAAATGTAACTTGCTCTTCTGACTGCCTCATGTGGAGTATTGTCAAAAGCTCCTTCTATGTCCAAAAATGCACATACTACAGTTTCTTGGTTGTCTAGAGCACCTCGGATATCCTCCGTCAGTTGTACCAGTGCAGTCTCCGTAGATCTGCCTGCCCGGTAGGCATGCTGACATGGGTGGAGAGGTAGTCTCTCTAGGATTTCCGTTCTAATATGGTTATCAATAGCCTTTTCCATCGTTTTGAGTACAAACGATGTTAGACTAATTGGTCTAAAGGATTTGGGGTTTGTTGTGTCCCTTTTTCCAGTTTTTGGAATGAAGGTTACTATTGCCCTTCTCCATGCTTCAGGTATATAACCCAGTTCTAAGCTGCTTCGACTAATTCTAATCAGATGCGGTAGAATTTCGTCTTGTCCTTTCTGGAGCAATGCTGGGAAAATTCCATCTGCTCCTGGTGCCTTGAAAGGTGAAAAGGTGTTCATGGCCCATTTCAACCTATCGTTACTACAAATGTGTTTGGCCATTGTAATACTTTCTCTTGAAGGCCTATTGTGACCTTCGAGAGGATTATCTCCCCTATTTGGGGTACTCCCTGGAAAATGAGTTTCTAGTAAGAGTCGAACTCTTTCCTCCTCATTTTCGGTATATTCACCATCTGGCTTCCTCAAAGCCATATCTGTGTTGACCCTACTTTTCGCCATAACTTTGTAAAGTCTTGCCGCAGCAGGTGTTGTGTTTATATCTTCACAGAATTTTCTGAAGCTATTTCTTTTAGCTTTTCTAATTTCCTTGTAGTAGGTGTTTCTCACCTCGGTGTATCTCTGCCAGTCTCCGGTGATTTTTGCTTTATTAAAAAGGTCCCGGGTTTGAGATCTTAGTTCTGACAGATGTTTGTTCCACCAGGGTGCATCTTTGTTGCTTCGTTGTTTTTGAAGAGGGCAGCTCGATTCAAACGCCTCGATTATTGCCCTGTTCAGATCCTCTAGCTCATTTTCCAGGTCGAGATGGTGCTTAGCCCTTCCTTTTCTCTGGATATGTGCTAGATTTCTTTTCAGACAGGTGTTATAGTTGTCCCAGTCTGTTTTTCTTGGTATTCTCCTGAGGCTTATCTCAGGTATGCCTAGTTCTAACTTGAATGTTATTATACTATGATCGGAGAGTGATGGTTCACCCGATACTCTCCAATCTTTTACTATATGTTTTAGATCCTGTGTTGCCAGTGTGACATCTAAAACTTCTTGCCTTACCCTTGTTACAAATGTAGGGGTATTCCCTATATTGTGGATATTAAGGTTTTTATTAAGGATATATTCTAAAAGTTGCTCACCTCTTTTGTTGGTGTTGCTACTGCCCCAAACGGTATTGTGTGCATTGGCATCACATGCTAGAAGTAGAGGTTGTCTCTTCTCTTCACAGTACTTCACCAGCTTTTGTACCTCTGGGGGTGGTGCATGCCCATCTCCCTCAAAGTAGCATGATGCTATCACTATTTCTTTGCCCTCCTTCTTGTGTTCGAGGTATGCTCGAACTGGAACGAGGTCTCGAGTCATGTATTCTGAAAGACAAAAATAGTTAATATTGTTTCTTATCATAATACATGTTCTTGGTGTATCACTACCAGTGTGATATACTATTTTAGCATCTTTACATGCTAATCCTCTTACCTGGTTATTATTAACCCAAGGTTCTTGGATTAAACACAACCCCCATTGGTCCTTGGTGAACAATCTTGTGATCACCGCTGATGCTCCTTTGGCATGGTGAGCATTAACTTGAGCTAAGTTAATTCCCACCATCCTGTTGGTTGTCTTCTTGGGTGTTTCCCTCTTTCGTCAGGGTGATGTCCCCTTCTGAAAGAGTACTGTCCCCTTCCTCCGACGCAATCTCCATTTCCTCCTCGGTCAGTGGCGACTCTTCCCCAAGGAGTTTGGTGATGTGTAGGCTTTCTACACTACTCGAGTCGCCACTGGCCTCGGAGGAAATGGAAACCTTTTCCTTGTTACTTCCTTCTTCTTTTCTGAGGCCATGTACGGGTATTTTCCCAAACCGGTAATGGATGGTGAACCCGTTGTTCTTGATTTTTTGGCAGGATAGATTATCTATTCCTGCCCTCAAGACTAGGCCTTTGCCCTCTTCTTTTAGGTTAAGGACCTTCCACTGGTTTGTTTCCAAACCCTCATTCTGCGCTTTAATCAAGCGAAGAAGCTTACCTTCCTCTACGCCTATGCTTCTTGGGAGAAAGATCGTGGCGGTGTGCATTTTTGGGATGTCGTCTCCCTGGCACACCGTCAGTTCTGCTCCCTTCCAGCTCTCCAGCTTTGGTACTATCAGCCGGAGCCATTCTGCAGTCTGTGGTGTTTCACAGTCGATTAGAACGACTCATGGTCTGAAATGTATGCCACTAAACTGGAGTTTGTGGTCCCATCCAGCATACATTTCTTCTATTATTGCGTTCTCCAGCAAGGTTTGGTCGTCCGCACTGAGGGTAGTCTCAGGGTACGCCTTGGGGAGAATTTTGCTGCAGCTGCATAGCTGCCAGTTGAAGAAGGGATGGCTATTCTATCCTCCCTTTTCTTCTTCGCCTCTACTTGCGGTGTTAGGGCTGTCGCCATCTCCTGCTTCCGTTTTTCTCCTTAAGGAGGGATGTTTTTCTCCTCTCCTTGCTTTCTGCGCTCCGTAGCCTTCTTTCTTGCTTCCTCCGGTGCGAGTCCCTGTTCAAGGAAGCGAAGATACCATCTTACCCCTGCTCCACTAAGTCCACGCCTTAGTGGATCATCCCTTCCTCCGGGTTTACACAGTTCAGGAAGGAGGGGGGGGTCTTCTTTTTCGTCCAGGATTTCTCCCGGAGACTTCCACCAGTTGAGGAGGTTGAGGGTGTAGGTGCCCCTGCCTTTCTCCTCTCTTGTTTTTCTCTGACTTCCTCAACACGAGGTCTGCTCGCGTGTGAGGAAGATGCTGCTGTATTTTTGGGCACTGTGGATACATTGCTCCGACTTGTGCCCGCTTGGTTTCTTTTTTTTTTCTTTATCCATGGTTGATCCCACGAGTAGCTAGGGAAGCACAAGGTCCACTCCTGCAGAGCCCCGCATGCAGGAGTAAGGGTATTTAAACTGGATGTCCCCAGGTATCCAGAGTCCGCATATTAACAATCAAGCTTCCCCTTGACCACGCAGTCCTCGGCATATGCTGTTCCACCTTGACTTGGAGGGTTTTTATTGTGGTCACCTTCCACTTGGCCAGCTGTTTAAGGCAAGCCCCCACATCTGGTGAATATACCTCATCAACCACCTTCCACTAGATACGGTTTATATCAGGCAGGTTTTCACAAGCAGTCTATTGTTCCGACGACCCCGCTGACTCCGGCCATCGGCCGGCTATCAGCAAACTCGTCGGGACAACAGTCCACTCTCCACGCTGAAGATCCTGATATCGGATTTCTGCATTTCACAGGAATCCGTTGAGCTGTCCTTGGTTTCACGTATTCCTTCTGAGAAGGAACAGCTACTCGGCTCCCCCACCAACGACCAGGTCTCACAGCTCCTTGGGGGAGGAGCTGGACAGATATCCTTATGCTTAATTTTTTTTTGTCACATTTTTTTCTTATACCGGTATAATTTTTATAGTACAGTTTCCTGGAACACAGTTCTTGGGATACAATTTCTTGGAGTACCTAACAAGTTCCTGGGATACAATTTACTGTATCAAACAAACAGTTTATGGAATATACATAATACAGTTTCCTGGGATATAGGTAAGTCCATCTGGAGTAACAAGTTTCCTGAATACAGTTTCCTGCATACAGTTCCATGGAGTAAACAATCCATAAGAATACATCAGTAGTACCTACATCAATAGTTACAGTAAAACTTTATCTTCACAAACAAAAGTTCTAGTGTGCTAAGTAGGTATTTTTTTATTGTTATTAACCCATCTTTTTTGTAATATCAATACCGTAATTGTCGAGTTTCCAATTTATTCTCCATAATCCTAAGACATTAATTGTTAGTGGCAACCCCGCAATTTTGAATTGTGAGCGTTAACTCCGCCCTCCAAATATGAGAGGGAAATGAGAAAGCCGAGAGACTCTGAACAAAAAGCATCAATTTATGTAATTAATCTCTATGTACTTACAATTCGTTCTCTAATATTAAAATAAAAAATAATAAAAATACAGTCTTTAATAATAAAGTGTAGAAAGTGTGGTGTATTCTCTTCGACCAGCCCTCATCCAAGAATCAGCTACCTATAAGAAATTAGAGGTGAAAGCAAGTCGGATATCACAAAAGTCCGTTCGCAACGTCCCCACAAAACATTAATTTGGTCCTTCGAACAGGATGATGGTTAAAGGATATACAGGAAAAGAAATCGACCTTACTAAATGAGTGAGTCAGTTCCATTTATTAAATTTACTTCTTGATTTATTTGTACAGCTGATATAGAGTTCTCGAATTGTAAGTTATCTGAGTATTAATTATCTTTCAATCAATACACGATTCATTTATTGGCAAATAAATATAAATTGCATCGCTCACAATTATTCCCATAATTATAAAAATTTGTAGGTACCATAAACGGTAACATTAGTTACACTAATCATACTCTTAAAACGCGAATAAAATCTTTGCATTCAAATTATAATGTTGATCTGCAATTTTTAGTGTCTGATTAAATAACGGCATATAGACTTTGATATATCACATCTGAATATCTCAGAAAACATTAATTTATCCGATCCGAAATTTAATGAATCTAGCAAAATTGATTTACTTTTGGGTGCCGGTATATTTTATCACCTGTTATCGCCGGGTCAGATTTCTTTAGGAAAGGGTCGACCTATTTTACAAAACACAAAACTTGGTTGGATTGTAGCAGGTTCAATCAATTGTCCGAATATAAATAATCGAGATGTTTCCATGTGTAATCTGTCAAGGTCAGTGATTAGTATTGAAGATAAAATAGAAAAATTTTGGTTGGTGGAAGACTCACCTGCTTTAAAAAATAATTACACCGTAGAAGACAATGAGGTAGAAGATCATTTCCAAAAGACATATAGTCGTGATAATTTTGGCAACTTTGTTGTTCGTTTACCCTTTCGTAATAATTTGAGTAACTTAGGCAAATCACATGATATCGCAGTTAATAGGTTTCAATCATTAGAGAGAACATTCGTTAAAAATCCGAAATTAAAAGAAAGTTATAGCGGCTTTATGCAAGAATATATCAATTTAGGTCATATGTCCGAAGTCGATAGTTACGATTTAATTTCAGAAGCGAACTTTTTCCTACCCCACCACGCGGTTCTAAAGGAATTCTCGATTACTACGCGTCTCCGTGTTGTTTTAGACGCGTCTAGTAAATCTACATCTGGTTTAAGTTTGAATGACACTTTAAGGTAGGACCTTGCATTCAGGATACATTATTCAATATTATAATTCGTTTTAGATTGTTCCCAATTGTTATTTTTGCTGACATAGCTAAAATGTATCGGTGCATAAAAATACATGAAGATGATACTAAGTTTCAATTAATTGTTTGGCGTAACGATCCGTCAGACTCTTTAAAAAATTACAAGTTACTCACTGTAACGTATGGAACGGGTCCCGCCTCTTTTTTGGCTACTCGTTGTCTAAAACAATTAGCCATTGACAATGAAACAAACTATCCTGAAGCAACACATTCAATTTTAAAGGACTTTTATATGGACTTAGTTTCAGTGGAAGACATTAATTCTGCTTGCTTACTGATACAAAATGTTAATGATATTCTAATTTCGGGAGGTTTCATATTACGCCAGTGGTCCTCAAACAATTATGACATTTTAAAATTTATTTCACAATTAAATTCTTCTACGAAGACAGATTATATTATTAAAAATGAACAGGGTTATAGCAAAACTTTAGGAACGGGATATCTTGAAATACATTACAAATCGAGAACCAAGTTCAGAGTCGATTGAGGTATTCACGAAGAGAAACATTTTATCTGTTATCAGTCAAATTTTTGATGTTCTGGGACTGATAAGACCTGTTATTACACGCGCAAAATTATTTATGCAAAATTTGTGGACCTTAAAAATAGGTTGGGATGAGCCAGTGCCCAATGATTTCTTAATCTCTTGGTTACCATTTTTTGATAATCTTAAATTAATTGGAAATTTAGAAATTCCCCGACATATACTGATAAAGGAGTATATTTCTATATATATGCATATTTTTACGGACGCATCTCAGTCTGCCTATGGTGCCGCCATTTATTTCAGATCTATCGATTCTTCAAACCTAGTAAAGGTGAATCTGGTGTGTTCCAAATCTAGAGTCGCTCCTTTGAAAATAATATCTGTTCCGCGATTAGAACTTTGTGCTGCGCTGTTGGGAGTAGAATTATCTCGCACGGTTATCGAGGCAACCGAAAATAAAATTAAAATTATGTTACAAGTTCATCTTGCTTTATAACCATGATATACCTAATCAATAGAAATATTACCTCGAAAGCCAGTTTTAGTACTTCGAATAATTTAAGAGTAATAATTGTAATTAGTATCCTACTGCTTACATTAATTTTTTTACAAACCTTTAAATAATTCAGTCAAACAATAAGCATACCTGAATAATTATCAATACTGCTGAACTAATAAAATAATAATAAATTAAAATACCAATCGAGTTAACATAGTG
>CAJUYH010006383.1:0-20279 GCA_910591685.1 Galerucella tenella | reverse complement strand
CATTAACTTCGAAGTCCAAGCCCAGTTTGACATTTGATAATTTATCATTTTCATTGAAGAAATTTATAGGTTATGTCCGTGGTTTATATTTGTCCAGTAATTAATCTCATTTTCGGGTTGAACTGTAATAATTTCGTTTTCGTCGTTACTGTCCTCCAATTCTCCAAGATAACTCATGTTTATATAAAAATAAATAACAAAACTTGAATATCTTTATAGCTGAGTACACATGACTAAAAGTCAAGAAAACATTTTTGTATTCTGTGTAAAATTTTTATTTTAAAATAAAAATTTTACACAGAATACAAAAATGTTTTCTTGAAATAACAAAACGGCATTAAACAAATAATTACATGACCTGATGACCTGCAGCTTAACCTCAAAATTAGACATTTCTTAAATTTTTATTTGCCATCAGCAAACTGTTTGTCCCACTTCGAAGTGCACTTTGAAGTCAGCTTCGAATTTTTTTTAATGTAAATGATACTGTGCTGCCCCCATATGACAAACACGCCAATTTCAAAACAAATTTGACTTGGAATTGAATGTAAATGCAGCTTAATGGTCCCTTTAACTACAACAGCTTACTAGTTTGAAAATTCAAGTTTCATATCGATAACATTCTGACTTAAATATATTGTAATAATATGTTCTTATATTACTTATCTGTCCAGTAGTCCAGTATCTTACAATATAAATTTTAAATATTCACAATGAGTAGATAGTGAAATAATTACATTGCATAATCCATTAAAACGATTGAACAATTTTCATTTATTTATTGGCTATCTTGTCTCGCCCATCAGATAGTATTAATCTTAATAATAATTATGAAAGTTTCAACAATGTTTAACTACTCAATAAAATAATAAATTTTCATACAATCCTCCTGCTATTGTTTATCTTAAAAGCGTTGGCTACTTTATGGTGATTGTGTGAATCTTTTCCATTATTAGTACGGGTAATAATCCCACCTAAATCGCATTCTGTGAAACACATTCATAGCCATCGAAGATAATAGTTTAATACTATTTATAGCACGCTTCATTCACATGACAGTTTTTACAGGAAACTGTAATTTTTATTACATTCATAGCTGCTTCTTGGTCGCGTTCATCACAACGTAGCGCTACCGGAGCGATCATCAATTTCCTGCTGAACGCCTGTTAACTGAACAAATTGAGCGATGTGGTATCAGTGGCCATTTTTTTAATAAGAATTAAAATACGCTACACGCTACCGATTGATGATGTCATATTTTGAAAACATGATGTAAATATTTTTGTTTGGATATATTTTAGTTTGTATTCCAGTGAAAATGAATGCACAACTGGAGGTGACTCATGATTTTGATAATAAATTGTATAGTGTGTCAGGAAGTTCAACTCTTCATAGTAAGCTCCAAAGTGGTGAGTTCAATTTATTGTGATTAACTCCCATTATTTAATGGTTAGAAGTAATACCTATTTCATAATTGTCGTATATATAAAATAAAATTAAGTTGTTGTTGTTGTTGTATTCATTGACATTTGACATATATGTCGATGGTATTATTAACACGTTCAGAAAAATTACGAACTGATGGATCACTCTTAGGTACCTGATCAACTTTGTTGGGATGAACGCGACCTTTGATTGGCTCATCATTTCCAGTTTTTTTGGGCTACTGTCAAAAACAATGTGTCCCAAAAGAATGTAACTTCCAAGTTGGAAGATGTGAGGAAACCGGTGCACGCGAATTCCCGTCAGGTTCCTTGATGACCAATATAATACACTTGAGTTCCCTTCCGACACTTGCAGGTATCTTAATCCCGCACTCGAATTGCCGTCCAGTTTATTTAATCTGTTCTGTTATCGGGACTGCCCTAATAGTTTACCTAAAAATCAGTTATCATTAAACCAAGTTTAAGTGTTTTGTACAACTCGCCCTATAAAAGATCTATTGTGCCCCTTCACTTCTACTTGGAGTCTCACAAACTCGTAGCTCCTTTAGTCCTATTTCCCGGAAGATTCTCAGGATGTCTGCAGGCTTCAACTGTGGTAAATGTTCCATGCCACAAAATCTACATTGACACCATTAGAGTATTACTGTCGCTAACTATGAAAATAATTTTTTTATTGTAACTTTTTCAGAAGCATCTTCCGAACTAACCGCCGGCACACAATCGTATTCCAACATTATGCGTAAACCGTCATTGTAGCGATCCCTTGTTGGTTTTTTAACTCGTGCATTGGGTAAGTTCTCACAATGCTGCTTTGTCGTAAACTATGCACCCATTCGATATGCAAGCCGCATCTTCAATACTACTCTTCTTATTATTCTTCCTTCTTTTCTTCTATTCTGTCTTCTTCTTCTTCAGTAATGGCCGATTGAACTCTCTCACAGTAGAGCCATGCAGTCTACAGCTATACATGTCCGAAAAAGGACTTCCAGGAGCTAAACGAGAAACAAGAAATGTCATACCTACCTGCTAGTGGCGCACGGTCGGGTAATGTCACGATTTTTTACTGTGGGAATAATATCCTGTTTGTCAATATATTGAATTCGAGTAGTTTTAGGTCAATAACTATTCCGGTATATATTTGATTGACATCATGTACATACGTGGTCTGATAAATTTGATAATTTTTAAATATAACTATAAATTATCAATAGAGTACACGCATATTTCATATTTTGCTTGGAAATTAATTTATAATAGTAAATATGATATCAAAAATTACTAATAATAGGAAATAAACCAGTTTCCATTGGAAATTACTCCCAAATTTTAAAATAAAATTCAAATTTCAATGCACCTTCCAACCACAACCCGATTATTTCCGAACGCTACCGATGATACGTGTGATGTCATATCTCTTATGTTTACTTATGTCAATAAGGCCGGTATTGCATTAGGTTATGTGTAGTTGTGTGTTTATATTGTATTTTAATCAACTATTAATTGCTTCATCGACGTAAAAATATCATTTACATGTTTGTTTGAGACCATTACGTGTTTGTGTGTGCCTTTTTCTATTTCTAAAAGTCAACGTAAAGTGGAAAGTGGACATAAATATTCGATATTTCCGAGGATATTTTAAAACTTTTGGAATAATGTATTCTATTTACTAGTTCAGTGTTCAGTGACGATTCTTTCATATTTTGTGAGTAAAGATATGGCTAACGAAGGTTATGTAAAAGCACAAACTGATTACTTGCCCAAAGTAGAATCATTTATGCTGCTTGAATTTATGAAGTCAAATAGCTGCTTTAATGCAGAGGAAATAAAATGAGTTAAAGCATTATCGTAATTACGATTTAAACTATGTTTTATTTACATAATATATACCAACCATATTTCGAAGTGTGGTCGTAAGAAAATTATGGCACTTACATTAAAATGGTCTTCACAAACAAAAGTAATGCCCTTCTCTTAAGTGTATTTTTGCTTGCGCCACCAGGTAAAGTAACAAATATTTTGTCTGGAGTTTTAATAGACGTTGATTAACAAGCTTTAAAGCTTTCAGAAACAAATTAGGTCACAAGAACTCAGAGCGTGATACACGAATAAGAACGTAAACAAATGACGTCACACCATGGGGTAGCCATCTTCATGACGTAAAGCGCGTTTTGGCAGGCTTTCAATTTTTATGATTTCTAAAGTCGTTTTAAAAGTAAAGTTAATATTTTTTTGAAAAAATAGGCATGCAAGGTGTTAGGAGACCTGAAAAGGCGTCAATTCCCACCAATAGCAAAATTTATGCTTGTACCCTATTTGCTGGGATAGATAATAATAATTTATTCACTAAAAATAGATACATTGATACAAAAAAAATTTGTTAACCTACATTGAATAAACAGTTTAGGTCACTGAAGTAGTTTTTTATCACCACTTGTATTGTGACCAGAAAACATGAACAAATCAGTTTTTTGTCAAATCCAGTAAATTGTCATATCCAGTGAATTATCAAATTCGGTAATAAGACAAATCCAGTAAATTGTCCAGTTCCATATTGAACTATTATTAATGGGTACCATATTAACTGTTAGACACCCAAATATTTCTGAAATGGATACTTTTTATTACGATGAAGTTTGATTCACCATATTGCTAAAGAATGGTCTGTCCATTTCCATAATCCATTTTTTAATTCGCTTTTTGAATAAATTGTAACTTTTTGATGGAAGTAATGTTATGTGAAAATGTTAAAATATCAGGGTTTTACAATGCTTAATTTAAAAATAATATCTACTTTCAAAGATTTATTTCGTGATCCTAATTTCACATTGGATCATTTCGTTTTTTTTTTCATAACTTGGCGACTAACTACATAAAGTGCACTTAAAAGCCAGCGTGAACGTAAATGGAAATAATAATAGCTATTTATGATATTAGTGTTAAAAGTAACATTTTATTTTGTGAGTGAAAAAGTTTGCGAAGCGAGTGGAACAATTTCACGAATACTTCACTTAGTTACCAACAAACAATATTGTTTACAGTTCACGCTTTTTATTGAAAGTTCTTGCTGGTATTTAATATTCATCTCGTATAATGAGGAATGGTATCGATGAATCGTGTATTCCTGATGATATTGAAGAGGCTGCAAAATAAGCGACATTTGAATTATTACCAAAAAAATCTTGAATCTCCAAATCTCCAATGTCCGCGGTTTATTGCGGTTTTATATGATAAAAATATATTATAGTAACGTTAAACTAGCAAATAATAGTATTACGTATAGACAGCTACAGGGAAAATAAACTGGGGCTGTAACCCATAAATCCTAAGCTGGATGTACACTGCCATAGTGAGACCAATCATCATTTATGGAGCCATTGCGTGGAGTAGTAGAACTAGCCTATTGACGACGAGAGAGAACCTCTCCAAAATCCAAAGACTAGCCTGTATTTGCATTACAGGAGCAATGAGAACATGCCCAACGGCAGCCATGGAAGTGATTCTCAACCTCACCCCTCTACATATGGTGGTGGAAGGTGTTGCAGAAAAAACAAGATACAGACTAAGTAAAGAGGGAATCATTAAAAAAAAACCTTCTCACTTCTTAGAAATCAGACAACCTGGGACATGCCACAAGACGGTATGATGAAAAAAAGTATAACTTATCAAAGAAATCCGTTACGGAATTAAGCAACAAGAAGGAATGGGATCCAAATACCATTACTAGACTTGGAAAGAATGCCATTCAATGGTACACAGACGGCTCAAAAGAAATAAAAGGAACTGGAATAGGAGTGTTCGGGCCAGGAACCAAGGAACCAAGTATCTTTCAAGCGGAAATCCACGCCATAAGGAAGTGTGCCCAGTTCAATATTGATCAAGGATACAGAAGACGAAGGATTATCATAATGTCGGATCGTCAAGCAACCATTAAAGCACTGAGCTCTTGTGTAATCAGTTCTAAAATGGTGTGGGAATGCCTAGAGAAACTCAATGAACTAGGCGAGAACAATATAGTCACCTTACTATGGATTCCAGGACACACTGGAATAGAAGGAAATTAAATAGCAGATGAACTAGCAAAAAGGCGGACTTACATACATTTCTGAGGGCCTGAACCCTTTTGCGGATTCAGCTCCAAAGTAATATCGAAAGAAATAAAGAAACAATTAATTAATTATTAACAGTGCTTGGTTTTATTATAATTATTTGGCCTGGTTCCTGTCTCTGACAAGGTGTAATCGAATTATTTGCTTCTTTGTTTTTAGCATTTTATAATATGTATGTAGTTGAATAAATTAAAAATATGAACAACACAAAATTTTTTAACTATAATATTGTTTGTAAGATAAATGCATCTATTGTTGCAGGATTTAAAAAGAATTTTACAAAATCGCTCCTATTATTTGCAAATTAAACCTTTCCAACTTTTAACAAAGCAAATAAAAGGAAAAACTCACACCCACGGAGGCGGCAACTTGCGGTGGATGAATAGAATGGGACGTCTTTGTGCTACGCTTCCATGCGCATTGTTTTCCACAAGACTTAAGTTTATTGTCCACGTTCTTATTTATATTTTGCAATTACAAGCGCTTTATCTATTAAATTAGTATTGATTTAATGGGTTGAGTTTGTCGCTATGTTGTCGGCGGTACGAAAACAACCCGCTGCCGTCCCCCTCCATCATTCACTTGTTGTTCTTGGTTAAAGTGAAATTTTATATTACAATGGCGTACGTGAACAGATAAAACAGAACAGGTTTGATAAGAATAAATAAGGTACTGGTTAACAATAAATTCATTGTATTTCAAATTAATTGACTTACATTTTTATTCGGTCACTAATTGTAAATTATCTTGGCAAACACACAAATGGAAGGAATTAATTCATTATTTCCCAAACGAGAAATTCAAGGGAAAAATCCTGAAATCTGTCGATTTTTATTTTCAAATGTACCCTTCTTCTGGTCATTTTTTTATTTCTGACGTCATTGTACCGTTATATTTGGCCATTATTTAAACTCAATTGGTATATTTAAAGGGCAAATTTTTACATTTAATGTGCGACGGATAATCTCCGTTGGTGAGGATCAGTATACACTGATATTGGTCAAATATTTCAATTCTTCTCTCCTATAGAAAGAGAAATTAAGAACACACTACCAATATGTAAATTCTTTCTCGAAGGGGAGCATGTGAACAGGAAAGGGATATGCAACGTATGTCCATTGCCCATCGCATGTTTCAATTTAATAGCGAATAGTAAAAATAAGCTTTCTTTTTTCCTGTGAACCATGAACGAAGAAGTTTGAAATTTTAATTTGTTGTAAGAGGTTTACCTCAAACCTTTTTTCTTCATAAAGTGCATTCAATGTGAATGCATTTTGTACCTGCCATTCGGTACATGCCATTTTGTACCTGACATTTTCTCCAGACAATTCTGACGAAGAACCTTCCATGAAGTAGCTTTCCATGAACTAACTTTCCATGGATTAACTTCAAGTACCTAGGACCTGTCCGAAGAAACCTTAAAGGAAAGTTAAACAACGTGATTGCTTCAACAACATTTTTTTTTCATTTATTCTCATTCATTCACTGTGATATTGGTTTTAAAGTCATTATACAACTTGTAAATTTAACAACGTTGCTCATATCCCTTTCCTTCCAGCATTTCCAGGTTTGTTGATAGATGGTTGTGAGGTGAAGAACAAGTCGACTAATATTATTCAGGGTGGCGCCCTTTAATTACATTCCTCAACTTGATTTATCAACATAAATTCATTTGGTTTCTTAACTTCATCTACTATCCCATTAACTTCGATATAACTTCAATAACTTAAATAAAGTAGGATTACCCGCGAACCGGTAAGACTACTCCCTGAACTGATATTAGTTTGGTCTCCGAATTCACACCTGAGGTGCTCTCCACATTGAATCGCCGTTGCAATTTATCTTGCCTAATTATTTTAAATAAATAATAAGTAACATCAATTATGTGGATGTAATAACGACATTAATTAAATTTTCAAATAGACAATAGCATCATCGAATAGTTTTCTTAATTTCTTGAGTATTGTTATGATGTATTTATTCGTACCCAAAAATAAATCTGGTGAAGGCCGTCACTGACAATGAAAATATGACTAAATTACTTGTTACCTAAAAAATAAATATTCACCTCATTCAAATTGTTTTTTCTACGACACATAAGAAAGTAGCGTATATCGCACAGTACTGTCCCACAGAAAGGGGCTTATATCAACAGGTGTGCGAAATACTTTTCTATTCACTCAGGAGCGGAGAGTAACGTTTCTTCATTCACGGCCGAAAGTCCGTACTTGCTGCTTCTGTTGGCGCAGAGTACAGGAATCTCAAACCTAAAAAATATAAACAGATTTGGAAAGGTCGTTGAAAAATAAGTTCAAATGCACTTTTAATTTTCTTAAATTCGTTCTGGTTTGATAAAAAAAATTGATAGTTATGTCTGAAAAGGTCGAGCACCATTTTCATACCACTTTCGAATTCTAAAAAGTGCTTAGGATATAGCCAGCAGATTAGACACGGGAAATTGAAAAGTTGAACCTGAAGCATGGCGGTTGGATTCGCCGCTGCGGTGAAATTTTTTTTCTTTTTGTTTTTAGTTCTTAACTGTGAACTTTCACTTATCACTGTGCTCTGCTTTCAACACTTTCACTTACCACTTACACTAGGTGTGAAGGTTTCGTCCCTTTCAGTCTTCTCCTTAGGTTGTGTTGATCGAGTAGCTGGAGCATCGCGATGTTAACATGATTATGTAACCTGTGGTTTTGGACATATCTCATAATTTCTTCCTTAACTGTTGGTACATTGATATCTCTGTGCAGATTTGCATCTCGGATATAATATGAAGCGTTCACAATAGTACGGAGTACTTTGTTTTGGAATCTTTGTGTGGGTGCTATGCTGGTTGAACTGGCACAGCCCCAAAGCTGTAGTCAGTATGTCCAGATGGGTTTTAGAATCTGCTTGTATATAAGCAATTTATTATGTGTTGACATTTGGGATTTTCTACCTATATGCCAATACATTTTTTTAAATTTTGTATCAAGTACCTTCCTTTTCTCCTTTACATGCTCCTTCCATCTTAGCTTAGCATCCAGAGTAATTCCGAGGTATTTTGCTGTGTTTCCATTTTGATTATTCGTTTTATTTGTAAAATACCGATTTTGATTCTCCACTTCTTGATCCATTCGTTGAATTGATTAGTGGCTCTTTGTAGCTTTTCAGTAGCTTCTTCCACATTTGTTCCCGTTGCAAGAAGAGCGGTACCATCAGCAAATGTGTTAATTTTTATATCATTCATATCTGGTATGTCATATGTAGATATATAGTAGGTATATGACTGGGCCAAGCACGCTCTCTTGTGGCACACCTGCTTTTATTTGTTTTAGTTCAGAGTATTCAGTTTCTTATTTAACTCTGAAAAATCGATCTGTTATGTAGGATTCCAATAACTTTTCATATTGTTTTGGGAGAATATTTTCCATTTTCTTTATGAGCCCCTCGTGCCAGACCTTATCGAACGCCTGGGCTATGTCTAGGAACAGAGCAGCGCATACTTCTTTTTTTTTTTCATAGACTTTTTCTATTATGTCTGTGATCCTGTGCACTTGATCTATTGTCGAATGCTTTTCACGAAATCCAAACAGATAGTCTTTTATGATCATATTCCCATAATAATTTTAAGTCTCTTCAGAAATAGTGTTTTGATATCACAGGTAAGAGGGAAATTGGCCTGTAAGATTTAGCTTCAGCCAAGCTTTATCGTATCAAAAGAAAGCAGGGAAAATAATATATAGCAGTTTTTCATTTAAAATCGAAATATATGAGTTGTGATGTTCTCTCCTCAACAAAACCTTTTAGCTGGAATAATTACTCTTTATTCCAACAAATATCAAAGATAACTACGTAAACTAGTTCTATGATACTTAATATTTTTTTCTGAATTTTGATTGTTCATTGAATATGCATAGGAAGATGTTAGATGACCGTAAAAAGAAGTACCATTAGCGGTACGCCCAGGTACCATGACGCATTCGGCAATTAATTAAATATTCATAGCTACGGACACAGCGCCGCTTTTCTATACGAGGCATGCTTCATAATTTATGTAAAAGTTTAGATAAATATTTGGTTACACTTTTTATTGCAGCATTATATATTATATCGTTGCTGAAAAGGCTCGCACCTAGGGATTATCTTTGAAAAAGATGAAGGGAAAGTTATGAAATTCCAGGACGATGAGGGAGAAAGAGGTAATGTGAAAGGACCAGGAGAATGGAAGAGTAGGAGAATCGGTAGGACGGTGAATGCGAGGGCTAGACCACTCCTGCTGGTGCAGAGAGGGATACTCCTGAGGGTTGTGCAGGAGTACAGGACAGTTAGACTGGCAGCAGCGTTGCTGCCAAGGTCCTATCCATTGGACTTGATGGCTGGAGCTAGACAGAAACGCTGGAGAGGTGCGAGCAGAGAGGAAATGGAGAGAAGGTGGGATGAGTATGAGGGCGCGCTAAAAGGAGCGATTGGGAGCAGGAGAAATTGGGTGGACCGGAAATTTGGAGAGGTAAACTACTTCTTGACGCAGGTGCTCACAGGGCATGGGTCGAGAGTGGGTTACCTCCACAAGATTGGGAAAAGAGAAACTGTAGTGTGCGAGAGATGTGAAGTGGAGGATGATGTGGGACATGTGTTTAGATGCTGGAAGAACGAGGAAGTCTTGGAGAAGTTGGAAAATAAACTGGGAGTAGCGGTGCATTGGGAAAATATGATTGAAATTATGTTGAGAGGCGAGGAGGAATGAATGGAGATCAGTGGCGTAGTGGAGAACATAATTAGGGGAAGGGAAGGACTCAATATGGCATGTGAGAGGTACGAGTGATAGAAGGGAGAAGATGACGGAAAGTGTGTGAGGAACCGCCGCCTGTCTTGAAATATGCTAGGGAAGTGATTCCAAGGAGGGAGTGAAGGCGAGTTTGGGGTGGGTTTGGTTGGTAGGCATTCCCGTGAGGAGGAGTCCAACACTGTCTGGAAACTGGTTAGGACCAATTCGAACATGAGTTTACCATCTAGGCCCGAAAAAAAAAGGACGATGAATTAGACTTTATTCTGCATATTTTAAAGCAAATGGGAAATGTTTTTGAGCATTGAACCAAACAAACAGTGGAACGGACGCTACAATTTAATTTACACTCAAGCCTATGTGCCAGTGTCCAGAGCAGGAAAGACAACACCAAGAGGGATCTGAATTGAATAGATTAATTATCCTAATTGTGTGTATTTCAGTTTAGTTACTTTGTTTTGTGATTAATAACGTTTATAAGGTGGGGAAGGGAAAATGGGTAGAAATTGCGAGGCGTTAGGTTGCAAGAGAGTCTATTTTAAGGATATGCCTCTTTGCCTCCTCCCTGGATACGCCTATGAAGTTGATAAATAGTATGTTGTACAGAAAATGAGCTCTAGTAGACTGAGTGAGCGTAGCGAAGCGGGGGCAGTTGATAGTTTTACGGCTTCTAAAGCGTTTCCTGTATGTTTAACACCCAACTGCTTTCTGCTTACCTAAAAAATAGAAAAAGTATTATTACGGTTCCCTGTAATATTGTCGTATTTAATAAAGCGCGTTACCAATAGATATCGCAGAATAATTATAATTATTCTAACGCTTTATAAGTTTTGAAAAATATTCTTTAGAGACACCTGACTGTTCAGCTAAGAAGCAACAACTACTTCCCACGCCCCGACTGCTATTGCATTACACTACAAATAAGTCAAATGGGGCTGGTATTTAACACCACACATTCTGATTTGCATTTAAAAGGGACAACATAACTTGTAGACCGGTTTCAAAAATTTGACCGAATTTTGTATATTACACCGAAACTGTTGGTTTCGGTGTCAAAATATGGTAAAAAATTTTCATTAACCATGTTGACCTATGATAGATGTCGACCAAATATTTTTTTTTGTTAAATCCAATAAAAATTATGCTTTCAAAGGGTTCATTTGATAAATTTTACTTAAACAATGTAAATTACCACCAAAATATCATATCTACCATATAGTATGGTGTGGGGAGGTAATTTCTCTATATCCATGTCCCCACATACTCCACAAAGGAAGCCCTGCCGACATTCTCTGGCCATGTGCTCCACGCTCGTACACTGCCAGCATTCCCTTATATTCACCACTCTCTTAGCATTACACACAGCATTACATTACCTGGTGGCCCTTCACTCCACATCCAAAGCGTCTGCCCTCCTCTCTCCCCTCTATAATATTTACCCTATTCCAGTCCAACTTGATCTCCCGTTTTCCTTGTAAGGCTTCCGTTTTCTCCCATTCCACCCTCACCACCGCCATTTTCAACCCGCTCTTCTTCTTCACCAATGTCCCTTCCCCAATCAACTCCTCTATTTTCTTTCTCACAACTCTATCTTCAATCGACGGGTCTATCCCACCATATTAATGGTTTTTGTACCCCTTCCCGCTTCCACCGCCCTAGCTCCTGTTACCCTTTCCACATCCCTCAGAATTCCTCTGGCCTCAACCCCTTTATTTGCCTTTATAACCACCTCCCTGTTTCTTGAGACTCTAAGTCTATCCACCCACTTTCCTTTTATCTCCATTAAACCCTTCTTAGGCCTCTCTATCCCCTCCTGATTGACTTCTCCAATATCCTTCAGGATTACCGCCTCATTCCTGACCTCCTTTTCCTTTTCCCTATCTGTATAAATTGTCACCTTCGTCCCATCTGCTCTTATTGCTCCCCACTTCCTCAAACAGTCGACACATCATATCAAACACCTTCCTCTCATCCCCACAATTACCCTCCATCCGACAGATCAACTCCTACGCGTTCACCCTTGTAACTTTTTCTTTGTTTTCACACGTGATTAGGTTATTAATATCGTGTATAGCTACTGAACCAATTTAACCGGAAGCTACATCTCCTACATGGGTCATTTTCCCTTTTTTTGTAAAGAGCCCGCGCGAAGCCGGGGCGGGTTGATAGTATCTTATATAATTGGTTTATTAACCGAATGTATAAACCTGACTTGATGATTACAGAGTTTACCTTTAAAACCCCAAAAAGATGTGAACACAATAGTTTGTCTTGTATTTAAGATAGTCACTCTTTAACCATCCTGTGCAATGTTTGTGATGATGTTGCAGTTATAGATAATTTATTTTTTGTATGCAAACATAATACAGAGGCAACAGATCTCTTGGTGGGAGATCTATTTAAATATGAAAAACAATTACCAGTCTGTATCACTTCTTTGTTGAGGTTGGATAATGGAGATATCTTCGATGTAATTATAAGATTTGAAAAGGGTGTCATATTGAATGGGATTCGGCGTACACAATATTGAAAGAGCCCAATAGTGGAAAACGAAAAATCGAAGAAAGTGCTTTGATGTAACTAAATGCCAATAAATATTATGTAGCTAGTATTTCAGCCGCATGTAGTCAAAGGACCCCGCACTAATATTATGGAAAACCGGTTTCGATGAAAATCGCTGAAATTTCAATATGATGTAGTCCATGCCATCCTGAACAAAAGTTACCATCGCGCCAACTCTCTGAATGCGGCGTTTGGATTCTATAAGGTGTCAAAGTTTGATATTTTCACGATTTTTCCAAAAAATTCGGTGTTTCATTTTGATAGTATCGATCTGAATTTTCATAACGGAATAGTCCACAATATGTGCATTAAAAAGTGCAAATTACAAGTATTTCTAAAATTCTAAGAATTTAAGAAATTTATTAGAATTCTGATATAATTTTTAATAAAAAGAAACGTATGTTTGAATAATTTTTCGATTGCCCTGGTATAAGTTTGATCAAATAATAATTAATATGTTAATTTTTGGGTTTTTTCCGCACGCTAGTGAAAAAACTTGTGATACCTTCTAGTGATACCAAAGCGTCGTTCGGCCATTTTCAATAGCGTGCGGAAAAGTATCAATCTCCACACTAATTAGGTAATAGTAGTTTGTACAACTAGTGCTTAAAGCGTCACGAGATATCTAGCGAGTGTGGAAAGTGATTTGCGTACAAGTTGTACACAATATTTTTTCTACAACTACATTTATTAATGGAAGAAATGTAGTAATTCATATATAGTTATTCATGTATAGTTATTTTATTTAAACTTTGAACAGAAAGAACTTACAATATGAAAATAAATAGGAAAATCAGTTGAGTGTATAATATGGTATAATTAATTGTAAAATTTGAGCAATTTTGTATTGAAACCTCAGGTAACAAATTTCTGGTTGCAGTTCAAGCCTTTTCGATAATATCTGGAGGAGTATTTTCAATGTCCGAATTGGACAACTCAAAAGATAAATTAGTTTGATCTTAGTTCATAATTCCTAAAATTATGCTTAATAGGCCAATGTTTCTATAATTAATAAATTAAAATAAATAATGAAATAAACAGTTTACTCACCTTTGATTTAAATTTAAAAATTGTACACCAATGAGAAATTCACTATGAGGTTTAACTGTCAAAAACATTTGACAGGTCATAGGTAGCATTGTTTGACATTTCGGTGCGGAAAAGTGTCATAGCGTGTACTTTTCGCATTACTTTCCCAACGGTTATCAAAAGAATTAAAAAAAGGCCCGCTTTACGTATAAAAATTTGTGTAGAAAAGTGTGTTTTGCATAGTGGTTCTAGGAAAACTGCTATTTCATTCATTTTTGTTATATTCTTTATCTTTTCCAATGGGTTTCATCCTACTACAGTGTTTTTTTTTTCACTTTTTACCATTTTTAAAGGATTAAGCCCTGATGTATTGTATAGAGGTAATAATGTATGAAGGCTGGTCTATCTTTAATACCGTATTGGGTATAACATCAAATGTAACTTTTGTCATTCTGACGATGATATTTTACATATCGTAATAATTATCAATGAGTATCTTAGAATTTTCATAGTTTCATCATTAAATTGTGGAAACAGTTAAAAACATTTATTTGAAAAAAAAGTGTAATCGGGTCTAGATTATAATCCAAACTATCTAGAAATATTTTAGAATATTTTGTGATAATTATCAAACACTCCCCATACACTTAATTTTAATTCCGATAAATATTTATCACAACTATTTTATTCGTTTATACCTAATATGTTCAACAATTATAATAGATAGACTAAAATGCTACCTTGTAAGTAGAATACAAATGATGTTTAATAAAATATAAATGACCACGCACTGAAACATATTATACAATTTTTGTTCTTGACCTTCTAATCAATACTCCGTGGTTCCGGACTAGAACTAGTTTCACATTAACTACGACACAACAATTGTAGTTAGGTATTTAATGGAGGTAAATATTTTGCTACCAAACCCAAGGCACCACTTGCAGTTACAAAAGTTGCGCTAGATCACAAATCGAATACTCTTGAGATAGAAGCTCAAGCAGACTGACGTTACCAGCGCTTTTTCGCATATTTCGGAAATGTTACTTCTTTTGTGATATGATTATTTCTGTTTCAAAATATGTCTCAATCAGTTGTGTGATTTTGTGTATTGAAATGTATATTGATTAACAACAATTCCAATGATGAATCATGAGAAAACCTGGATAAAAACTAATGAGACTATCCTGATAACGCGGGTTATTGATTATTGGAAATTTCTCTTTCTAACATCGGTGACCAAATTTGACTACAATCGATTGAAATACTAGCTACACATTAATGCACATTTGGTCGTATCAAAACACTCTCGTTGATATTTCGTCTTTAAATATTATGTGCGCCGAATCCCATTGAATAGGATGCCAACCTTCCCAAGCAAGTTTGCAAATATCTTACTTAGAGAACTCCCTATCTTTAATATACTTTATGCACGACCGGGCGAAAAAGTCCAGATTTTAAATACGTTTAGCGGGCGTAAAGTGTCACTTTACCGCCCGCGGACTACTTTACCGCCCCCCGGGCGGTAAAGTAAATCTCTTTTTTTTTCTTTCTTTTAAAAATGCACATGTAGTTAGTAAAACAAACTTTATTATTATTATTTTTTATCATGGAAATATTTGGTACAATTAACAAAATATGAGTTTAATAAAGAAATGATAACTTTAAAAGCACAAACATAAGATCCTCACACTTATAATTTTATACTAATAACACAATTTGAACAATTACTTATAGAAATGTTAGGATTTGCTAATATCGAGGTATAAAATTTATCCAACTTGAAACATTTATAATAACCTACTCACAAAAGGAGAAAAATAAAAAATAAAACATATTTATTAATAAACTATCATTAATACGGTCGTGCATAAAATTTTGTATATTTATTAATAAATGACTATTAAAACGGTCGTGCATTAAATATTGTATGTATTTCAGGTGTAAACAGCGTTTATGGACCTTACATGTTAATAGCCCTCGCCTTACTTACACGTTGCAGTCCATAAACGCCTGTTTAACGCCCTTGATACATAAATAACTATTGTGTGTTCGTTTATCCGGATTTTCAATGGTCTAGATGTTTCACAAAATTTGTCGCAGGATATCTGATATTAGGTATTAGGCCAATCGGTATGGGTCATTTTAGACCAAAAGTACAAGTTTCTAGAAAGGAGATTTCTTCTCTATCCCATTGGCTCTCGTGGGAATGAGGACCTTAAAGGGCTTGTCCACGTGAAGTTTTGTGGTAGAAAGATCCGAGAATGTGGTGATTTTGTGTTTCCCTCATCAATCCTGAGTGATCCCTCAGGGTCTCTCCATTTATTTGCCTCTCCACTGATAGCATTTTATGAGCCGCTCTCCTGGCTTCCTTCTCCAAGTGAATGTGGGGAGGAGTAAGTTGCAGGAGGGCTTCCATAGCCGCCGTTGGTGTGGATGACATTGCTCCGGTAATGGCCAGGCATGCTGTTTGCTGCAATCCTTGCAGCTTTGCTCTAGCTGTCTTTTGCGGACCTTTGGTCCACCATACGTGACCATTGGCTTGACCATTGTTTGGCAAATCCAGTAAATCCGTTTGGGGTTCATACCCCAAGATTTGCCACATACCCTTCTGAGATTCCTTAGGGATAATCTGGCTTTGTTAATAACTCTTTCCAAGTGGGCGTTCCAGGTGAGTTGTTTATCTAAGATTACTCCTAGATATTTCACCTCCGTCGCAAAAGGAATGCTCACGTCGCCTAAAATTGACTGGCAGAGTCGCTGTAATTTTTTCCTCCCTGTGAAGGGAATAATTACGGTTTTGAGAGGGTTAAAAGACATCTGTTCTCTCTCGCACCACCTAAGCACTTTGTTTAGGGCTGTTTGAAAAATATTATGAATTATCTCTCCAAATTGGCCTCTAATAAGTATTACTATATCATCAGTATATCCCTGCACATATATCCCCTGACTAGATAATTCACCCAGGAGATCGTCAACTAGTGGTGACCACAGAAGAAGGGGAAAGCACCCCTCCCTGTGAGCACCCCCTGGCCGCCATGCCCCTTACCGTGACTCCATTCAGTGGTGTAGTGATGTATCGGTTTGATAATATGCTTTTGATCCACGGATTTGTTCGCAGATACCTCTTCGCACCACCGTTCTCCATATGGATTCTGGAAAGGAGTTATTAGACGCCCCTTCTATATCTAGGAGGGCCGCCAGCGCTATTACCTTGTTGCCAAGGGAAGGGCTGCTTTTCCCCACTAGATTGTTTAACGCCAAATCTGTAGATTTTCCCGTTTGATAAGCATACGGAATTTAGCGGATACTCTCGTATCCTCCTTTCCCTAATATGTCTGTCTAAAATTTTTTTCTGGACATTTCATTGAGAACGAGGTCAGGCAGATCGGACGATAGGATTTTGGAAGTGAATTATTCACTTTTCCCGTTTTTCGTGTAAATACAACCCTCGCCACTAACCATTCTAGAGGGATATGCCTCCACGCCAGACTAGCTCTCAATAAATTGACCAAATGGGGTAGCAGCTCTTCACTGCCCTGTTGTAGCAGAGCTGGAAAGATTCCATCCTCCCCAGGTGATTTGTATGGTGGGAATTCGTTCACTGCCCATACAATTTCCGGTGAAGTGACTATGTTATTTGTCAACTTCCAATCTTCCTTTTTGGGTCGTTCTGTCGATCCCGATGGAAGTGGGATGGGAGACTGGTCCTCCAGAAACCGAATACCGGGAAAGTGAGTCTGAAGCAGTAGCTCCAGGGACTGCCTTGCTGAGTTCGTATAGGTGCCGTCTGGGCATTTTATTGCTCCAACACCCTGTACCGGATCTCTGGAGAGAGCCTTGTGAATTCTACATCTGACAGGTAAATCTGATATACTCTGACAGAAGTTTCCCTAGGACTCTCTCTTGGCTTTTCTAATCGCCTTATTGTACTCTGTTAAAGTCGTACAATATTGTTCCCATAAGCCTTTTTCTTTAGCTCGGTTGAAGAGTTTCCGAACTTCTACTCTTTTCTTTCCCAAGTTCCACCACAGTGATCCTCTGTGGTCTCTCTTCTCCCTCAGTGGGCAGTTTTGTTGAAAGGCCGATAGAATGGCAGTTTTCAATTGATTATTCGCCTCCTCTATTTCTGCTTTATTCTTAATAGTACCAATTATGTTTCCCAAGCCTTCCTGAAGGGTTGATCGACAACCGCTCCAGTTGATGCATTTTGGGTTCCGAAATTGGACTATGGGTTATGTTGCCGTATTCACGTCGAATCTGATGGTGGTTGGTCTGAACAAGACGGCTCCGTAGATACGTGCCAGTTAACGATTTTAGTACTAATGAAAATCGTGCTTATCGTTAAATCTAAAACTTCCCTGCGAATTTTATTCACGAAAGTTGGTTCGGAGCCAATGTTATTTACTACTAGCCCTTCCCTGATTATAAAATTATATAAGGACTCACCTCTTTCATTTGTGTCCGTACTTTCCCAGTCCAGATGGTGGGAATTTGCGTCACATGCAATGATCACCTTTGAACGCTCTTTTTTCTGACACAAAACATTCTTAAAACGATCAAAAACGGACAAAAGCGTTATTGGTAGGTAGAGTAAGTTGTGAGCAAACGTTCAAAAACCGTTACTGGGACGTATTAGTGTTATTAGGGTTTTTTACATCTATATGTAGATATCCTGTAAGAACGAGTATATAATCTATAAGCCACTGTATATACTGAGATGACATTCTCCGAGACCTAAAAGATCTACCTCTATAATATTTAACCACAATAAAAAATTGATGCTGTTAGTTAAACATCATCAAGAAAGTCAAAGATCCATATGATATTTGTTTCCACTCATACAATTTGCAAAGTTGAATTATTACTTGGTGATTTAAACTCATTATAGGCTATTTCAACTTCTTCCACTCCTTTGAAATATTGTTCAAGTCTATTCAGCATTACATAATGACTCTATTTATCAACCCATATTTATTATTCTGTTTATACTAAGCAAACGGCTATTTGCGATCGGAGTATCTAAATACGGGGTTGCGAAAAAGTGCATCGCAAAAACGTTATGTTTGAGAAGGATGAATATATTGTTTTATCGTGCCCCGGTAGGAGATCACCTGCATTGAATAGGGATGTATAACGGGGACCTAAGCTGCAGCATGGAGACCGAAAATGTAACGTAAATCTTATCTGACTGTGAAGCATTGACAGACAATCTTCGGAGAAGTTGATGTGCCACTTTAATCATATGACACACATCCAGTAGACCTATATTGTCTATTCGGAGGGACAGGAATAACTGGGTGGGGGAATAAATTTGGGAGTAAAGCACAATAAGCCATCAGGCAGTAGGTACTACCGACACAAAAACGGCTCCCCTCTGCAAGTACCTACACGTCAGAGACAGGAACATGGATTTTACAAGTGTGAGTGTAATAAAACAAGAAATACATCATTTGGAAATTGGACAATGTCCCATTAGGATCCCTGTTAAAACTCTTAGCGCAGTTTTCTTTGACTTATGCATTCATTTGATCTCAATAGGTTGTAGTCACCCAGAAAAGTCTTTGATTGTATAAGCCTTACTAGATCTTTCCAATGGTCAGATCTTCTCTTTTTCTCAGCTTCACCTATTTCTTCCAATATTACATTGGGGCTGATTCCACAAAAGGGTTCAGGCCCCCAAAGAGGTATTTCAGTCAGTCAGTTTTCCACCACTATATGTAGAGGAGTGAGGTTAAGAATCTCTTCCATGGCTGCCGTTGGGCATGTTCTCATTGCTACTGTAATGCATATACAGGCTAGTCTTTGAATCTTGGAAAGGGTTTTTATCGTCGTCAATAGGCTAGTTCTACTACTTCACGCAATGGCTCCATAAGTTATGATTGGTCTCACTATGGCAGTGTACATCCAGATTGGGATTTTTGGGTTACAACCCCAGTTTCTTCCTGCCAGATTTCTGCATACCATTAGAGCCATTTTTTCCTTGTCTGTAATCTCCTTTTCGTGTTTGGTCCACAGTAGTTTACTGTCTGAATACTTGACTTCCTGTCTCCATTCAATCTGGTTCCCATCAAGTTTTATGGTTTTGAGTTTTCTTTTCTTAGTGAAGGCTATCAAGATGGTTTTGTAACTTAATGTAACTCAAAAGTCTACGGTACATTGTAAAATTCTGCCACTGAATAATAAGGTCTTTCATGCAAAAATGCCTTTACCAATCTCCGCAACCTATTAAATGTATTTGCCACTTTTAATTTTAAAGGTAACTGATTGGAAAAACCAATAGAAAATTAAATAAATCTTGCCCCTAGTTCTACTCCCTTAAATGGCTTTAAATTGAACCCAAAAATTCATTTTGAGTGATTGAAATAA
>CAJUYH010006382.1:0-20283 GCA_910591685.1 Galerucella tenella | reverse complement strand
TTTATAAGTTCGTCTAAATCTCTAGAATATTGGTCTAATTTATTTTTCGTTACTTGTAGATCGTTCGCGTTAATGTTATTTAAATCTAGTTTTTCCAATTTTGGTATTTCTAAATTATTTGGTACACTTTGGCAGCAATTGTAGTCAATTACTACTGGGTGAGGTTCATGAGATATATTAATGGTTTTCTTAGCGTTGGCTTGTATTTTGGTTATACCGACAAAACCGAAGCACTCCGAAAATAATTGTAAAATAGAGTTTTTATTTATAATTAATGTTTCTGTTTTTCTGTTCGGACAGTAAATAGTCGCACGTACCGGTTCAGCAATTAACACTAGCCACATGTTTTCTTCAAGTTTTTGTACATTGTAACCTTGTCCGTTAACCACCGCACTTTTACAGTTTTCTGGAAATGTCTTATATTGTTTTAGTAAACGGGCCTCGCACATTGCGTTATCGTCTATAGGATAAGCGTAAATATCGCGGCACAACTTTTGATTCGTCGATAGTTGCTTGCATCCTTGTAGATTATCGATGGGTATATAAGTTAAAGAATCATCATCTCGCGCTAGGTATTTTTGAGAAAATGATAAAATATGGTGAAGTCCAGTTCTATTATCATATATTGGAATTGGATATAAGTGATATAGAGTAAATACTTGTAATTCAATAAGTGGAATTTTGAGAACGAAAACAAGATCTGAATTTGTTTGATATGCTTCAAGATTAATTATTTCTAGGTATTGTGAAACTGTTGAATATTTTATTGGTAATGGTAAACTTTTTCTTACGGTATTCTCAGATATTTGTTTAAGAGCAGTAATCAAATTTTCGGGTTCAATTATAGAAGTATGAATGATTTGAAGCTGTGCAAATGTTATTGAATTTAAAATATCGTTAATACTACTTTCAAGATACGCGTAACTCTCCATTAGTTTTTCACAAATCTCAAAGAATTGTAATTTTGCTTCGATTAAGGATATATCATTAGTAGCTTGTTGAATACTGGTTTCGATTTTGGTTATATCTGAATTGAATACTTTTTCGTCTATTTTAAATTGTTCTATGGTGTTATTAAAGTCTGTTATCACTGTACTTGTTACTGATAATTGATTTTTTAATAAATTTTCTAGCTGATTTTGGTCCGTCTTTAGTTTATTTATACAGTCTGTGAAATATTCACCGTCAGAGGCATCTAGGTTACCGGTAATTGATTTGAATATACTACCGATACCATTGATTAATCCTCGTTTTTGTCTTTTCACATCAAAAGATATTTCGTTGAACTTTTGACTAGTAGATTTCGAAATTTGTTGTAATAATGCCAAATGGGATTTTACTTCTGACTTAAAGGATGTTATGAAATGAGAATTTGACGCGAAAGTATTTTGAATTGTTTCTAGGATTCTATTATTTTTTTCAAAGGTTTGCTTAAATGCCGATATGTTTTTATGTACTAATAACGTCCACTCGTCATTCGAGACAATAAGTTTAGTTTCGTCGTGATAGTAGATTCCAATCGTATTGTTAATAGGCTCAACTTTATATTGACATGCTGCTGTTCCGATCAGCAGCAGGAATCTGAAAATAAATTAATTTTCAGTGTAAGGTTTCATGAGATCAAAATTTATTTTAGACTGATAATTTGTTTCTAAATTTAATACTGTTGCAGAATTTTTATGTATATCTAGTATTTCGAATGGGCCTTTAAACTTATTTCCCAATTTGTTTTTAATTTGAGTTTCTTTTACATAGACTTTGTCACCTATTTTATATTCTGGTTTATTTTTAGGGACATGTCTGTCAAATCGAATTTTAGCTTTTTCTTTTTGCTTTGAGGTGTTTTCTCTAGCTATTTTGTAATAGTAAGAGATACGGTTGTTCAAATCTCTGATATATTTGGTAATCAATTCTTGTTCGTTATACAACTTTTCGGGGGGTCTAGAGGACGTATGTCCGAATACGAGTTCGTATGGCGTAAATCCGTGCGTTTTGTTTACCGAATTATTGTAAGCAACAATTGCATAAGGTAAAATATTAAAGGGGTGTTCATTTGGGTGATCCGCTAGATGCACACGGATCATTTCTAATAAGGTAGCGTGTAGTCTTTCTAAAGACCCATTACTTTGTGGATGCCCGACACTTGAATATGTCAACTTAATATCGAACATCTTACAAAGATCTTTCATCAAACTATTATTAAATTCGAGTCCAGCGTCGCAATGGATGCGAAGTGGTGCACCAAAATGTTGGAAATAAACTAATAGTCCATTAACAACCGATTTGGCAGTTTTATCCGCAAGGGGGTATGCTTGAGAAAATTTTGTTAGCTCGTCCCTTATCGTAAGGGCGTAATTTCTTTGGGGTACCTCTAAAATGTCAACGTTAATACGTTCGAAAGGTGTTTTAGGTGTTTCAGTTATAACTAGGGGACTATCTAAGTTTTTACGACAAACTTTTGTCTCTTGACATGCGCGACATGACTTAATATAATTTTCGACATCTCTATTGAGACCTGCCCAATTATATTTTTGTCGTATTCGTCTAATAGTCTCATTAATTCCGCGATGAAGGTGGCTTTTGCCATTATGGAAATGATCTAGAATAATCGGTATCTGATTCTTATCTGGTTCTTTGGTAATATTTTGACAAACAGTGAATTTTACGTCAATTTCTGAAAGTAAAAACGATAGTGTCTCTAATATTGGCAGTTCAGGATTATTCTCAATCGCGTATTTTTCAGAAGGTTTAAATAAATTACGATTTCTGTAAATTGCTACAAATAAATGTTCAGAACTACTCGTTGGTTCTAATGGTAAAGGTATAATTAAATATTTTCTATTTTTCACAGATTTACTACTTAGTACATTAATTTTTCCGTAAGAAAAATCGGGGTTTTCTTCAAATATGTCATCTATTATTTTTTCGTGAAAATCTTGTAAATTATCTTTTTGAAAGAAAGTCAAAATGTTTTTATTCTGCTTGTCTAGTAACTGAATGTTAGAATATTCTATTTTAGAATAATCAATCAATGATTTTGTTTTATATAGTTCGACAAATCTTAGAAATTCCTGTTCTGCTACATTCCAGTCAATTTCTATTTCATTTTCATCCAACTCTTTAGATGGCCCTGCATGCTCGAGAGTAGGATAGATTGAGTAAGGTATAGGTTTGAAATTTTCTAATTTTGATTTAAAGGAAACAAAATCTTTTACGTAATTAATTTTTATACGCGAAAGTGCATCGGCGTTCTTATTAGATTTTCCAGATTTGAATTCAATTTGGTAGTCGTATTCCTCTAATTTGAGGCGCCATCGTGCCAGGCGACTGCCAGGGTCTTTTATCGAAAATAACCACGTAAGTGGTCGGTGATCTGTTATGAGCGTGAATTTTCGGCCATACAAATATGGTCTAAAATGTTTTACAGCCCACACAATTGCCAAAAGTTCTCTCTCTATTGTGGAGTACTTCGTTTCAGCTTTACACAAGGTTCTAGACGCATAGGCAATTGGTAGATCTTTGCCTATTGGTCCTTGTGATAGAACAGCGCCGATCGCAAATGCACTAGCATCGGTAGTTAGAAGAAATGGTTCTTCAAAGTTTGGATATATTAAAATTGGAGTAGAAGTCAGGGCGTTTTTTAATTCTTGGAATGATTTTTGACATTCAGAGTCAAAATTAAAAGGAACGTCTTTTTGTAAAAGTACTGTCATTGGTTTTGAAATCTTCGCAAAATTCGCAATAAATCTCCTGTAATAACCAGCGAGACCTAAAAAGGATTTAATTTCTTTTTGATTCGTTGGTTGGGGAAAATTCTTGACACATTCGATCTTAGCAGGGAATGGTTTAACACCCTTTTCTGTGATCAAATGTCCAAGGTATGCGACTTCTTTCCTTAAGAACTCACACTTGTCTGGTTGTAGTTTTAAATTTGCATTTTGAAGTCTTTTAAACACGTCCGTTAAGCGGGTAATGTGCTCTTGTATTGTTGGGGAATAAACGATGATGTCGTCCATGTAGACAAGGCATCTCTCGTTTTGGATTCCAGCAAGGACATTGTCCATTACTCTTTGGAATATCGAAGGGGCATTCTTTAAACCGTACGGCATTCTGAGAAATTCGAAATGACCGTTTTCGACTGTAAAAGCTGTCTTGGGTATATCTTCAGGAGTTATTTCAATTTGATGAAATCCTGAAGCAAGATCTAATGTCGTAAAATACTGACACCTACCAAGCTGGTCGAGTATGTCACCAATATTTGGCAACGGATATTTGTCATCAACAGTGACTTCATTGAGTTTCCTGTAATCTACGACCACCCGCCATTTTTGTTTACCGGACGCGTCGAGTTTCTTAGGTACCACCCATACTGGTGATGACCATGGGGAATTACTGGGCTGAATGATTTTTTGTGAAAGCATCTTATTGATCTGGTCTTTCACCTCTTGTTTATGAATTTGGGGGTAACGATAAGATTTTACATAAGTTGGTTTTGCATTCTGGGTATCAATACTATGTTTTATTTCGTTAGTAAATGTCAACGGATCTCCTTCTAAATAGAATATATCAGCGAAATCAATACAAAGTTGAGTGATCAAGTCTCGTTCTTCTTCGTTAAGATGATCAAGTCTTAATTGATTTTTTATTTCTAAACTTCTATCCGTGCACATTTCTTGAGTACTAAGTTGAATATTATTTACAGAGTTCGTTTCATATCGTTCTAAAGTTAATTTCGAAAATGTAACAGTTTTAGGAATTGCATTAACGTTTAATATTGAAACTAGGAATTCTCCATTTTCGTTTATTTTAACCAAAGCGTTTGGCAACTTAACTTTCTCTACTTCCTGAGCTACCAGTATAGCATCAGTATTAGTTAAATCACATTTAAGTTTGAAAATTTGTTCAGTTCTAGGTTCAATAGAAATTTCATTTTTGTAAATTTGTGGAAACTGGTTTTCAATTGGAATATCAGTAATTTCATTATCAGTTACTTTATATAAAGGTAGAATTTTAAAATCAGTAATAAGTTGTTTGTTTTTTAAGTCGACTATGCAATTATAATGTTCTAAAAAATCTGAGCCTAGTAGTCCATCAAAATCAATATCTAGATTGCAAATAAATACTTTGTGTGGATTATTAGATGTAAACGGAATTAGTACTGATTCATTGACTCTAATTTTTTGGTTAGTTATACCTTGAATAATAACGTTTTCGGGGGACCGATTTTTATAATTTTGGCAAGTTTGTGGTTTGAAAATTGATAAACCTGCACCTGTATCAATTAGAATTTTGAATTTGTTTGTTGCGTCTTTAATATAATAAAGGTTTTTTGAATTAACAGGCAATGCATTTTTTATAGGAATATTTGTTCGGGGCAATTGGGTTCTGGACAATTCAAACTCATAGTTTGAATCTGTTGACTGAGATCTGAGGTCGATAGATGATTTTCTACGGAATCTGGTGGTCTCGTTTGCAAGGGACCTTGTTGAAAATCCTGATAGAAGGTATGATTTGGATTTAAGAGGTTATCTGAATTAAAATTATAAATATTTTCACTGTCGAGGTTAAAATTATCTTCCCCAACATAGTTATAGTTATCAATTTCGGATTCATTTGTATTGCAAATACTATCTTCAAATTCAAGGGCACTATTACCAGTATAATAGTCTTCTTCTATTCCACTATTAACAGTATAATAGTCAGGGGTATCAGGGTTCATTTCTTGGTAGTGTTCTTTATATTCAAGTTCGTTTTCAAAGTATTGGTCTGGATTTTCGAGATAGTTTTGACTATCATCAGTATAATAGTCATAGTTACTTTCAGGGTTATTTTGATTAAAATGAAGGGTTCTTTGTTGATTGAAATTATTATTGGGTTGATTTCCCGGTCTTTGAGGTGTAAGATTCGGATTTTGTCTAATTACGGACGGACGATTTTGATTTTGGAATTGTAAATTTGACCTCTGCTGAAAGTTTTGGTTTTGTTGATTATTTTGAAATTGTGGGTTTGGCCTTTGATGAAAGTTTTGAGAAGGTTGATTATGTGAATTATAGGCTTGGTTTGGTCTCAAATAACCGTTTGGTGGGCCTTGAGACTGTCTTTGACGAGTGAGGCACTCGTTTATAGTATGTCCTGTTCTTTTACAAAAATTACACTGTTTGGTTGAGATCTGGTTAGGTTTACGTAAAGGTAAATTATTTGGAAAGCGATTATTTTGAACTTTGTGATTTTCAAAATAGGTTAATTGAAGTTCCTTTTTGATTCGTGAAATAGCTGATAAGACATTTGAAGGATTACTAGCCCTAACAATTTGACCGATTTTTGGATCTAGTCCAGTTAATAAAGTATTTAGAGTTAACGATTCTATAAGACGAGTTTGTGCAAATTTTTGATCTACGCTTAAAAGTTGTTGTTTACTTATAGCTGAGTACATTTTTGCTTCTAAGGTTTGCAATCTTGAAACAAACATTAAAGGTGATTCATTTGATAGTTGTTTCATTCTTTGAAGATCTTGGATTAGTGAATTCAAGTCGCGAGAATCTCCAAAATGGGAATCTAAAAGAGTTTTAATTTCTTCCCAGTTCAAAGGGTCGCGTGAGTTGACGAGTTCGGCAGCTCGCCCTTTGAGTTTATTTTTTATATGAAGAGTTAAGAGTACTCTTTGATCATTGTCGGCCATTCTAAAAGCCGTTTTACAAGCATTAATAAAGGTATTTAAGAAAATTTGATTACCGTCATAATCCGGAATAATGGAAAATATTTCAGATAATTTATAAGGTTCAACATGGGGTATTTGATTAGTTTGAGCGATTGGTGCTCTTTCGGGGTTAACATTATTATCAATATTGGTATTAGTTCCACTACGTGTTTCAGGCATTTTGATTCAAAGTAAAACAATCGATGATAATAGAACTTGATACAAAAAATAAATTGCAAATGTTAAATTATAATGAAACGAGATGATTCTTACGTTATTATTTTCATTCCTTCCTTGGCAGATGAAATCCTTGTCCGTGAGCGTTGCTACACCTGGTTAGCTGTCTGCGTGTTCCTGGTGTCGGAGAGACCGTCTGCTTCGTGAAGAACTGGAGCTGGAACTTGTATATTCCTTCAAAGGTTTAGGAACCACCACACTTAGTTAGGCAACCCTTGTTCTAAATGTGTTTAGGAATCCTACTGACTGCGCCACTGTTATATTCACGAAACTACGTTTGGGTTTTTAAAAATGATTTTTATTTGAATAACACTTGAGATACAATAATATGATGAAAATAGAAAATTAAGTAATCAAGAATAAAATTGTAACTAACTGGATTGCATTAGATAAATCTAATTTATAAGTTTTTTTATAAAACGTCAGCGTTAATTTTTATGTAAAATGCAATCTAGCGTCGTTCCCATGAAAATGGAGAAGTTGTTATCATCTTGTAATATGACATCGGTGTAACTCAAACGACAGCAATATTTCGTATATAACATGTATGTATGGCTGTCGAGAGTAGTTTCATAGGCTGAAAGTATTGTTTACCGACCAGTTATAAAAGAATGATATCCAGTTTATTGACGTTCTAATTGAGGCCAATTTCTATTGTTAATTAACTAGGATGATTAATGTGGAGATTGATGTGTATTATACAGTCAAACCAGCTTATTGAAATTGACGATGTCCTCACCTAATAAATCATTCCAATAGATTGGATATTCAAATAGGAAACCGGTACTGTCCAAGTTGGTTGAGAAGTTATCTTTAGCTCCATGAATATTTGTATATTCAGTTCAATCTAAAAGCTCCATTCACTAATCCAGCGTAATAATTTTTCTTTGAGAAGATAGAAGTAGCTGGGTCTTTGGAAATTGTGGATGTTTGAGCAATTTTTTAGTACCTTCAAGCAGGATCTCATTCTAGTACATGGAATAAATATCAGAAATTTTTTTTTGGGGAATCAAAAAGAGAATTTGATCGTCTTCACATGAAAATGCGTGTTTGGTGAATCAAATTAGGTACATTCACCCTGTTATCAGGTGAAACAATGGAAAACATATTCTATGTTTCGTTGTATTTTTTTATTTGTTGTAGATTGAATACAATAAGAATAACAACATAATTCAAGAATATGTAGAATGTAGGTAGACCAAAAAATTGTTACCAATTTGGTTAGTATCCCTCGCGTAAAGACGCCACTGCATGTAAATAAAAAGGTAGAACGTGTCGCGAAACACACGGTAGGAACTTTAGTTCCTTTTAAGCAAAAATTATGTAATACATTTGAAGTTATGGATAAACGATTTGCATATTCTTTGATGGTCGAGTAGTAAGCATACCAGACTCTCACGCGGTAGACCCGGGTTCGATTCCCCGTGAGGAAGTTTTTTTTTATTGTTAATTTTATTTTTAAATAATTATTCTGCTTGATATTAATAACGACAACAGGTAGACGTTTGAAATATTTAGCAGAATATTCATTATTACAGATAATGGTACGGTACCCTTCATGAGGGAGTCCGACTGGCAACATCTACTTATAACAGCATCATATATTTAAAAAGGGAAACCGTAGCATTATACAAATTGGACATTCAAGAACTGTACGTTTACCACAAAAAAATTAGTGGAAGCATAAAATTGAATTGTAAAATTTTCAATTTGAAGTTATATTACAGTTTATAGAAATTTTTATTCTCTAGATTTTTCTTAAGTGGGTCGTAGAAAAAATATGCTGTTCGACTCGTGTGTTCGACTCCGCCTACGGCGATGTTCTCAAACTTTGTCCTCGTGCGATATGGCCATCATATCCACACTAGTTGCACAAACTACTATTTCTATCAAAATATGCCCTTTTACATTTAAAAACAACCTGGCAAATGTCAAATCAATTTATCCATCCATTTCAAAGTTATCGAATTAAAACATACAAGTTTTCAAAATTTCAACACCCTGTATTTCGAAAAGTAAATGTGCTAGACCCCTTAATCCTCATGTCATTTTGACAATCGATGCTGTTTATAAACAAAAAAGATCAATCGCGCAAAAAAATTATGGAAATAATAGTAAAAATTTATCCGAACAAATTCAAGTAGATCACCAGCACTGCGAATACCAGCTTTGCATAGAATTTTAATATAGCGTCGGTGGTTCAGTGGTAGAATGCTCGCCTTCCACGAGGGGGCCCGGGTTCGAATCCCGGCCGGAGCATATGAATCGCTGCTTCGTAAACGAGAGAGAGACTAAGGAGAGAGCACAAGCACGCAAGCAAGGCACATAACGAAGCAACGTAACATAACGTAGCGTAACGTAACGCATAACGGTCAGATCTTTTGCGTCGCGACCCCCGGTCGCTCAAACATAACCTGACGTGAAGAACTAAAGTTCCAAAAATTGTATCAATCATTATTTAAAGGTCGCTAATCATTTGGTTATTTTCATACATATAATTATGCAATAAAAATAATGATAATCTGTATTATGTAAAGTAGTTTTTGCAAATTAATCTTCTGACTTTTTTTAACAAAAAATATATACTTGGAAAAGGAATGGTTATTTAGCGGTGTGTGCAATATCTAAGCGACTTGACATAGATGAATATTATTTTTAAATTATTAATAATAGTCATCAGTGTCATGTTTTTGAAGGTATAATAATTATACAGAAATGGTGTGGTCCGGTTCAAAGTCTTAGAAGTTAATTAACATTATTCAATTAACAAAGAAATTTTAGATAGCCGTTTCACATGTGTCATGATGAAATTTGAATGAAAATAAATTAAAATTGTCCATTTATGTTTTTTCCTATTTGAGCAATCAAGGATGAGGAATTTATTGACTTAGTCTAAAAACGCATGTTAGTACAGTGGCTATTATCGTTTAATTTCCGACGATTTAAAGCTGAAGTGAGATTTGCTAACCAAGTTTTCCCTCCTCAAAGATTCCTTGATACTTTTTCGACCATTTTTATGATATAATTCGACTAAAAGTTTCATACTATCAACTTATTTCATATGTTTACAACAGCTTATTCCATCAACGTCATGTAAGTTCATTTATTGGTATGAAAATATTCCCAATTTTTATTTTAGAAATATGCCTTGTTATCAAAAATACAGCTATAGTATTTTTACGATGAAAAGACGATGACGTCATTTTTAGTTACTTTCCTGCTTATCAGAATAAATATTAATTTACCAACCGTGTAAATACAATTTACCCTTAACAGCCAGGGCAATTTACAGCTAATGGGTTGGCCAAACTTCAAGACGTTGTCAGACCAGCTGGTAAAATTCCTCAGTTTGTTTAAACGCCTATTGACATTCGATAATCGTCTAATATCTACAAGTTTTTTTGGTGCTTTTGAATTCATTGCTTATTTAAGATTAAAAAAACAGTTATTTTCATGACCAATTATTTAGGCAAATCTGCAGTGTGTAGTTGATAAAATGCAGAAGCAGCTGAATAGTGGATGTCAAGAGATGGTTACATCTTTGTCAAGCTATTTTGAACGAGAATGCCGAAATGGGGGCCCGCTTCTCCCGCTTACTGCTGTAAGAGACGTAAGTAATAGTATTCGCCATTTGTATTCAATATTATTAAGAACTGTCAATCTAATATCAGATAGACTTTTCTAGTTTTTGTTAAGTAAGGAGAAAAGCTACAGCTTGGCAACATCACAATATTTTGTTTTGCAACGTCATCGTCTTTTTATCGTAAATAAACTATACATGCGCAATTTCAGCGTTCTACTTATAGACTATGAGCCCATGGGGAAAAAGTGTCGCGATTTGAAACAGCAGCAAACCCATTCAGAACGATAGCTTATCATGCCACCATCGGTTCCAGCACTATGGCGTTCATTTTCTCTTGTGCAGAAAAGCGCAGTGGAAAACTGAACATTTTATTTTTCATCCCCTGAAACCATGATATAAAACTGTACGCCGTTTGTTACATTTGATAGTAGAATCATAGGAGATCAGTCGAGACACTATGCCGTTCAAAAATAATCGTTAGGAAAATCCAGGAAAATTGTTGAAAACTCTAATTTTTTACCCCCTGAAACTGTGATATGAAACTGTACGCCGTTTGATACATTTGATAGTAGAATCATAGGAGATCGGTCCAGACTCTAAGATGTTCAAAAATAATCGTTCGGAAAATCTAGGAACATTTTTAAAAACTCATTTTCTACCCTCTAAAAAGGAGATTTTGAACTGTACGGCATTTGTTTCTGTAGATTATACAACATATAAATAAATATTTGACAGTAGTGCCGTACAAAAAAAGGTGTGTGAAAAGCCGTGGGGAATTGTTTATTTTCCGAGATTTTCCTACTCAAAAAAGGTCATCTGAAACTGTGCGGCATCTACCTAGCGCAGTAGGTTCCTTTTAGAATTAAATAATACTAAAAAATAAATGTACCAAAATAATAGTGTGGAAAGCGCGAAAAAACATATTTCCAAAAATTTATCTACTTTTTCAACAATTTTCCTAGATTTTCCTCACGATTATTTTTGAACGCCATAGAGTCTCGACCGATCTCCTATGGTTCTAATATAAAATATAACAAACGGCGTACAGTTTCATATCACATTTTTAGGGGGTGAAGAATGAGAGTTTTCAACAATTTTCCTAGATTTTCCGAACGATTAATTTTGAACGTCATAGAGTCTGGACCGATATCCTATGATTCTACTATCAAATGTAACAAACAGCGTACAGTTTCATATCACGGTTTCAGAGGGTGAAAAATAAAATGTTCAGTTTTCCACTGCGCTTTTCTGCACAAGAGAAAATTAACGCTATAGTGCTGGAACCGATGGTGGCATGATAAACTATCGTTCTGAATGGCTTTGCTGCTGTTTCAAATCGCTACACTTTTTCCCCATGGGCTCATAGTCTATTATTTAAAAAAAAACGATATTGAGATCCCATGTAATTAAAATATTATTAGAAATTACATATAGATTTCTTGGGATTTAGCTGGCAATTTCTTCTCACAAAGATTAAAGTTCACACAATCACACAAAAAAGATTCCAGTTTAGAAAAAGAGGTTCACAATTTGAAGTGTATACATTCAATGTGTACTCGGGCATAGCTCCTTCGCTTATGAATCGATTCCCAATATTCTTGTTGCATTAGATCTAGTATGGGTCTATTCCAATTTCATTGTTATTCGATCTTGGACTTCAAAGATACACAGAAGAACAAATCAAATGGGAAATATACCATGGTAATGGTTAATAAAAACTACAATACCAGGGACGTTCCAGCTTAGCTTAAAAGTGGACAGTGAACAGAATATACACCAGGAAAACATTAAAAATCAAATGGGAAAGAAATGTATAACAATTCTTCAATCAGATAGGTGAAGAACACAATATTTCGTTACCTCGTCATCTGGCAGTAGGGGTTTAATAATAAAAGGATAATGAAAAAATGGAATACTGAAACATTAGTTTGAATGAAAAAAAAAATTCCTTGAAAACAAAAATCAACTGGGATTAAAAAATTGAGCTGTTGATGCACACAGAGGCCCACTGCATAAGCTTCGACTTATTCCATCCAACTGGCAGATGTTATAAAAATGGTTTCAAATGAAAAATTATGTAGTGCAATGAGGGACACATTTCAAGCAATTTTTGTACCATTCACAAAATCTCCAAAACAGTTATAGTTATCAAAGATACATTTTCCAAACAATAAAATGTTATTAAATCCAGATAGAATCGAAAAGGAACAAAGTGAGTAGTAGGTACATGAACCCCTACTGTGAATGGAACAAAAAAGCTGGCGTGAATAGGAAACAAAATTCTCCGTTTCGTCGTTGATTAATCGCTTTTTCATACAATCTAGGGTTGGTATCATTAGTACGTGGTATCGGACATCGGATTACATTTTCTGAATTTGGTCAATACACTTGGTTTCACTAGAGTCACTTTGCTGTTTTCGTTCATTTATTGGCTTATGTATTTTACTCTACTGTGGATGTTGGGGTTTTGGTCAACTTACATGTCTCTTTGGTTAAATTAGCTATACAATGACCTCGATATTTTAATTAGGCCAGTTAGTATGGAATTCAACCTGGCACTGAATTTCCGATTCATTATTTTTCCTTATGAGGCTTAGGAACACTCACTGAGTTTAAAATCACAAAGTGCTGACATATTTCAGTGGAGCTTCAGGCGTAGGTATTTATAGCATATCGCAGGAACTTTGCACTTGAGTGAAAAAGTCCTAAGTCCTTATTTGTACCATAATAATTGTAGACAATAAAATCTTGCACCTTGTGTTTTCCGTAAACTTTTTTTGTGAAACTGACCGTTTACGATTTATAACCCATTTAATCAACTAGTTATTCTATCTCGTCCAATAACTCTCCAAATATTATATAAATCAATAAAATGCATCAATATATTTTCAAAGATCAACTTATTCTTCACATCTATCGTCCAAAATTTTTTGTCCAAAGTCATTAGCTTTTGAGCTATAGGACGTTTAATGTTGGACTACCGGACGTAGGGTCTAAAATTCCAAGGTACTATGTATAATTGTATGATGGTACGAATTCAAGAAATCATTTATCACCTGCCACAGTATAGAACTTTTTTTCTTATTTTATTCCGTACAACTACCAAATATTTAGTGGTTTGATTTCATCCTGGATTATTGAGTAATTATTATCAATTATCTTATGTTCAGATGCCACTATAAGACGAAAGAAAATGGGAGGAGAATATTTTGGAAAAATCCATTTAAAAATTATTTCCAGAAAAAAAAAAACATGAGACAGATGAGAATTCAAAATTTTATCCAGTTTTCGAGCGTTTGGGAGGCGGCAAAAATCCAATTATGTTTTCTCTTCATTTTCGTTACCCTCTCCGGAAGCATGTGAAAAAAATTCAAATCTTCAATAAATTCTTTATTCTCATTGTGAAAACCTCCTCGTTGAAATATCAAGCTGAGATATCAAGCAAAAACGTATTTATTAGTAGGCGTCTGAAGCTCCACCGGAATCTGTCAGCATTTTGAAATTCTATCTCCAGTAACTGAACCTGAGTGACCTTTGCCCTAAAGTGCAAAGTTTCGGAGATATCGGCCAAAAACGTAGGTATTTCAGAGATGGCGCCTGAAGCTTCATCGGAATCTGTCACCATTTTATAATTTTATTTTCAGTAAGTGATCCTAAATGACCCTTGCCATAAAGTGCGGAGTTTCTGAGATATCAGCCAAAAACGTTTTTTTGAAATGACGCCGGACGCTCCACCGGTATCTGTCAGCATTTTGTAATGTTATGTTCAGTAAGTAGTCCCGAATGTTACAGGCAAATTGAATCGGACCTACAAACGGATATTTTCAATGACGTAAGTGATTCAAACACATTTTCCAAAATTCGCTCCGCATACGCCGATAAATGAACTTTTTTTGCTCTAGGACGCCTAGTTTTTAACGCAAGATCACTGTTGGAATCAAACTCTCATCACCAACTGAAATTCTGAGATAATATTGAGAATACTTAAACCGAAATCCCCAATTTCTATTATACCAATGAATATCTCAGGTTTTGATATCATGAGGGCACTGGAAATAAAGTAGGTAGAGTACTGGTCAGACAAAGAAATACAGGTAATGGAAGCTTTTTTTATGTTCACGAAACCAGATTAAAATATTTTATAGATAAGGTGGGCCAGCATTTATAATCAAAAATACTCTTAACCCCAATAAATTAAATTAATGAAAAAAATATCTCAAAAATTATTCCACGAGCCAAACCTCTCAGTTGTCAAATAATCAAACTGTTGGGCATTAATTTTTCGCTAACCTAACGTATGGTATGACGCCAAGGTTACTTGAGTGATTGAGGTATCCATCACTCAAAATTGTCGAATGAAAATTAAAAAAAAAGGAATCCGACTTTACAATTGACTAAAAAACAAGTAATACTTATAGAGGGTGTACTAATCTTACGACAAACTTCGGTATATGGGTTATTTTGAAAGATATAAGGAAGATTATGTAACTTTAATTTTTGTCAAGCATTCCCTATACCCAAAGTTTATAAAAACACAGTTATTTTGTAATATTTATTGTAAAATATAATTATCGAGCTATTATGTGAAAGCAATAAACGTTGTATGTAACAAAAAATCCTAATTGATAATAAATTTTAATGAACAATTTACTCTAAGCAAAACTAGCCACCAAAAGTATAATCCTAACCGTAATATTAAACTAAAGGTTCAAAATGTTCACCGTTAACATCAATGCAATACTGCAGAATAGTTCAAATGATTGACTGTCATTTCTCAGCATATCAACGTTAGCAGATCGAAATGCCGCACCAATTATCTCTTTCATGTCATCCCCAATAGCCGGGGATTTTATAAACTTATTCCTTACAAGACCCGAAAAAAATAAATATACTTTTGTTAAATCGGGTGACCGACCTGGCCAATTAGTTGGGCCCCCTCTTCCAGCATTGCATTGATGTTAACGGTGAACACTTTGAACCTTCAGCTTAATATAATAGGTCAATAATAATGGTTTACAATAAATATTACAAAATAACTCCGTTTTTATGAAGTTTGGGTATAGGGAATGCTTCACAAAAATTATAGTTACATAATCGAAGATTCTATTTTTGCTATAAAATACAGGGCGTTCTATTTGAAAGAAGAAAGAAAATGACAGGTTCGAGTTTCCGTTCACCCTGTATACAAGAAAGAATATAATTGAGATTCAATAGGATACGGAGATATTGCATCATGTTACGAAACTCTGTTTTGCAAAATACATGTTTTTTTTCCAACGTACAACGTACAGGGGTTCCCATTTGAAAAATCATATGTTTGGTTTGTAACGGAGTTATGCAGCACTCTTTATAGTTCGATATAATTTCAAAATATGGACCTTCAGCACATCTACTATTTTTGTTAATAACATTTTTTTATATCTCTTAAAATGACCCATTTACCGAAGTTTGTCATAAGATTGGTACACCCTGTATAATTAACAATAATTTATCTATTACAATAAAGGAAACTACAAATAAGTATTATCATAGTAGTTTCTCAGTTGACCGTATTCATTGAAGCTGTTGATTTTTTTTTCACCACAGAGAAAAAAAAGTTTACAGTTTTCATCCTCTATAGTAATTCACGGAAATTGTCGAAAAAAAAAATCAGTCACGTTTAAATTGATGTTTAATCCATCAACAAGTTGTTTCAATTACTATTATCATAAAACACTACTTGTATTTACTCAAGCAAGGTGTCAATAATTTAAAAAAATATGTGCTACTGTTGTTAAAACTGTATCCAAGAGAATTATTTACTGTGTTACTTGTGTGTTTTGATACATTACACTGGAAGGTCATTGAAACACATACAAACATAATTCAAATCTCCTGATGTAATCACTTTTCGATCAACATTTCATACAGTCACCCTGTATATACTCTTGCTATACAAAGCTGAATCGATTCACGAAAACGTTTCGATTTAATAAATTGCAGCACTGGAACATTAAACTTTTTCCATTTTCCATTCGATAGCTACAAGTAAAAGCGTATGAGAGGAAAAAAACGCCCGGCTTTGAAACTTGAATTACTTTTCCAATTTTCAAAATAATAAATGTGCAAAAAATAATCAAAAGACATGTTTTACTTTCTCGAAATATATTCAAGAATAAGTTCAACTAAGTTTTAGCAGTGACTATAACTGTTATAGTCACTGGTTTTAGTCAGTGATCATGATACTTTTAAATGCTAGTTGAATAAAATAATTAAACTGCTCCACAAAAGCAATAAAATTTCGCTTATATTGGATTCATGTTGGAAATTATCTAATGTTCAATTCACCAAGGTTTTTTTCTGTAAAATATTGAATGTCACTAGTGTTTCTGACAAGGGCTATTGAACATGTGAATTGGAATACAGAATGGGGGTACGCATTGTTGACAGATACATCTAGGTATGGACAATTTTCTGATGATCGAAGTGTTCGTGTATGGACTCTTCCTTCAAAGCCCAGAAATTGGAGACGAGTGTGGAAAGCTCATCCGTTCAAAGGTGGTATAGATGGATGCTGTTTGGGAAAGCATTTGCTTGCAGACTTGGGTACAAGTTATTTACAATAATATACGTTTATGTCATGCTCCTATTGAACCTACTTTCTTCTTTTTAGACGATGGTGCACGACTGCATAGTACAAGATGAGGAAGAAACAGTAACTAATACCTAAACAAAAAACGAAAACAACGCTAGGAAAATATCAGAGTACAACGGGGAAAACAAAAAGGAAACGTATTGAAAACTAGAACATGAGATATTAAAGCGATTCTTGAAGTTGGGGAAATGCACGATATGGCTCAAGGAATCAAGAACTCTTATTTAACATTCTATCGCTACAAGAAACCAGGAAAAATGGGGAAACAAGCCTTCACGATGTATTAATCAGAGGAGGAAATAGAGGAAAAGGATGGGACAACAATAATGGTCAGTGGAAAAATAAGAAACAAATTAATCGAGTTTAAACCAATCAACGGTAGGACTTTGTATACAAAACATGAAAATGATAATAATACCTTTGCCCAAACGAAAGAAGCAAACGAAACAGAGGAAACAAAGTTTTATGAGAATATAGATGGAGTCTGTGAAAATATCTCTAGAAACTACATTTTGATGGTTATTGGAGATTGGTGATCAACAATTTGGAAAAAAGTCATTACCATGTTCTCATCCAAATATATATCTCTATCGAGTTACCTTGCATATTATTTTGAAGCCTGAGGAATAAAAATGGTGGCGTTATGCCTGCGAAACTAAAGTATTCATTGAAGTCAAAATACGAAAATAGTTTACGTCAAATGAAATATGAAGCAAAATTGCATTCACCGTACATTTTAATTCATTCGACGATGAAAACTTATACAAGCAAGTTTGCTAGCTGTTGATATTTAATTTTTTTGTTCAAATGTGATGATGCACGGAACTGTTTTCCCGCACATATTTTCACATTATATCAGTTACAAGTGCATAAAATGATGGTGGATCTACACAACTATTTAAGTACGTACCTGTCACTTGGATCTTCCGAAAATAAAGTGAGTTTCTCTCCTGAAAAAAATAAATTGGCATTAGAATGAATGTGGTGATGAAAATGTGAATAACTTTCCTCTCCTACGTAATAGACCAGGACTCGTAAGAAGAAAAATTGCACTGATTCATTGATTTTTTCTTGTTAGGATGGATACCAATATTGTGATACATGCACCCAATGAGGAACGTTGGTGTGGTATACTGACATAGGAACAGGAGCTGGAATCCACGCTGCTAAACCCAGATGTAATGTCGACGAATGAAAAAGTTTGCATTCGTATTCTGCGCTATCGACCCGTGTTTCCAAATGAACATAGAGAGGGGGCATAGAGGCAAAAATATCCTCATATTTTTTGAAACTGAAATCAATAGCTTGTCCAAGATCATATCTAGACTGGTCTGGAACTCTATACAAAAACTCCTAGCTTTGGAAAACCATAATAGGGCCAGACTGAAAGCTAGGGCAAGTTCAGGAGGGCCAACTATACTGGGTGGCCACTTTTTTATTTTTCACATTTTTAAACAAAATGTCTGAATTTTTTATAAGTTGCAGTGCTAGGGATGTAGTTTTATTCTTCGTGGGCCGGATAAAAGGCATAGGTAGAGGCCCTAGTGGGTGGGCCGGACCTGGCCCGCGGGCTTTAGTTTGGAGACCCCTGGAGTAGACTATAAGTGAGTCCTGGATTTCTCCAAGGAAGAGCTAGTGAGCAAACTGATAAGCCTTATGAGCTATTAGTCTCTCCACATAAACATAACAACCAAAGCACAAAAAGCATGAAAGCTGAGGTACCAAGATCTCGAGTCGTCTGACTATTGGTGCCGAACTAATAAATCACTTAACATTGTGAAACCGAGTTCCAGATTTGACAGACCTGTGCGAGATGCTTGGTGATGGGGAAAAAATGAGTTCTCCGTTCTTAACAAACTTATATTTGCTTCACTTGTATGTATGTTTCTATGCTGATTTGTAAAATAGGACTGCACTGAGTTTCGAATATATACTCATTACTTATAGAGAAGAACTAAATTGGTCTCAACGTTTCATTTTTATAGGGAATCTTTGTATATACTAATTAACATTCTATAAATAATTGATTTCAACCCCATTAGATGGTAAATATGAAACTTCTGGTCGATATCAAAACAACTTTGAAATATTAATTTTGTTAGTTATGGTGTTACACCGTCCGTAGTTGTTGAATTGAGAAAAAAAGCCGTTTAATTTGTGGTAATAATATTGACACAGATTATATTTGTAATTAAATGGGAAATAAATATATATAACCTGGAAAACGTTTTGATCTATAATTATATAAATGTATTGATTATATAACTTCATTCTATAAGTTTTCTGTGATACTTTTTAGCAAATTATTTTTGTAATTAAAGGGAAAATGAATATGGATAATTTGGAGATTGTTTCGATCTATATTGTATTGATTATATAACTCTAGAAATATAAGTTGTTTGAAATATATTCTGGTTCAGTCTGTATATCCACTAACCCTTTTTGTTCCTCATTTTTTTAAAAACCACGATACCCTGTTGATCTAACACTGATGTCAGCTTTACGTTATTCCATTCGGATAACGTCTTCAGCTCTTTTTTGGAGTTCATACTTGTCTATATATCTCCTGGTGCGTAGAAATACTGCCAGCTGGTTTTCTGAGGTACACTTCCATCCCAGAGCCATTCGCAGTTTTACAGTGGTACATTAAGGTCTTTTCTCAATTGGTATGTGAATAAACAGCTTTTGTTCTGAAAAAACATAACATCCTCACACTATCGACCATCTAAATATGGCTTTAGACCAGACCTCAGTAATGCAGACGCAGCATTCTCTCAAATAGAAAATGTGCATAGAACAACATCTACTTGGTATCTGCTGTGACTTATCAGAAGCATTCGCTGCATGGATCACCAGATACTATTTGACAAAATTCTCATTTATTATATCAGAGGTACGCCACAAAAATAATTATTCCTTTCGCACAGGTCAATGTGCGTTAAAAAAAAACTTGAGAGGTGTCAAGGGACACCCGTATGGAACGAAGTTCCTTTCGATTAATTAGTGAAGGAATTGTACATATACATACACACACCGAAACATTTATATATATATATATATATATATATATATATATATATATATATTGTTATGTTCTTCTTATTTGAACATTTAAAATAAAAGAAAGGCTCT
>CAJUYH010006381.1:0-20284 GCA_910591685.1 Galerucella tenella | reverse complement strand
TAATGTGAAATAATGTTCTCACCTATAATCTAAATTTCTAGCTTTCCGCCGTAGAAACGACGACGGAAAGAATGTCTGACCAGTCAGGTAAATGCCGGTAAGGTATCGTAATAGCTCCTGAATCTTTCGAAAAAAAGTCATATTTGTGATTGTGAACCAGTGCGAAGCTGTGAACAGTGAAACGGAAGTTTTTGCAAAGAATTGGCTAAATGATAACAAAATCTTCGAAAATTGTCTTGTTCAGTTATAACGATAAATTTTCGAATTTATCCTGACCAGGACACTTTGAATGAGATTCAAATTTTTCTTATAATTTGAATAGTTTTTTCTATTCAAATCATTTGATTTTGAATCTTTTTACTAGAAATAACTGTTAAAAGAAAAGATAACTGAGTATTTTAAACACAAGTGTTAAATAAACTACCCTTTTATATCCAGCCCTTTGTTATAAACAGGTCAAATTCTAGAGAAAAAAAATTTAAACACAATAAAGACCCTTACGCTCTCATACTTCCATTTTTTTGTAACAATACAAGATAATACCTAATGTAGCGTGTCAAATGGAAAGTACAAGCCCATTCGACGTGTACCATTGAGATTGTTTATTAATCTTACCTACTAAAATGAACTATGAAATACCCCTCAATAAACAATAATACGAGCAATAATATCTATACTGTGTCGTTATAATATAATAAAGTTCCTAAGTTTAACAATATAAATAATATATCTAATATCTACAGCATCGTTTATTTCTCAATAGGTAAGGGGCAGACCTTCCTAATAGGCCTGGTGAAAATTCCAGTCTCTGTTTTTATTTTAATAAGCCTAACCCTACCATCAGCCCCCGGAAAAATTTCAATTATTCTACCTTAAGGCCATCTTAGAGGAGGAATATTGTCCTCCTTTAACAATATAAGTTGATCTAATTTTAAATTTTCCGTAGTTCTTAGCCATTTTGGTCGGTTCTGTAATTGATTTAAATACTCCACCGACCACCGTTACCAAAAATGTTGTTGGATTTTTGTGCATTTTTGCCATATTGAAAGCCGGTTTTACGGAACAGTAGTTGTATCCTTTTCTTAATACGCATCCAGACTTTCCCCTATTGAAAAATGCCCAGGAGTTAAGCACAACAAATCTCCAGGATCATTTGAGAGTGGACACAGGGGCCGTGAGTTTAGTATCGCCTCAATTTGTGCCAACACTGTACTAAATTCCTCGAATGTGAGTTTTGGTTTTCCCAATCACTCGTAGGATATGAAATTTTGCGCTTTTAACCGCCGCTTCCCAAATTCCCCCCAATGTGGCGATCGAGGTGGAATAAATTTCCATTGTGTACCCTTATTTACAAAAAAGTCCACAATATTATTTTCATTTCCTTTATTTTTAAAGAATACATATAGCTCGTGTAGCTGATTTCTAGCGCCTAAGAAATTTGTCGCGTTGTCGCTATAAATTATTTTTGGGTTACCTCTTCGTGCAATAAAACGCTTAAATGTTAACAAGAATGCTTCACATGATAAACTTGTCACTAACTCTAAATGAATACATTTAGTAACCATGCAAATAAAAAATACAATATATGCCTTTATACATGATGCCCGCCTTGCCCTTGAATTTTTAATAAAGAATGGACCCCCAAAAGGACATATTTTGCTTGACCCAGTGCCACGTATTCATCAATAAACCCTTTATAATTTAAAAATAAATTATTATCCTTTACGAATCGTTTTTCTAAACTTAGAAATCTCCTTTTAGCTAACGTAAAGGAATCACCCAATTTCTCATATTCGTTAACTGATTTTAGTAAGATATTTACCCGAAAAGACCCATTTTATAAAATCTTTGTGTTATTATTAAAAATATTTTCTGCAAGTTCATCTTCAGAATTTATAATGTTATTACAACTGACTTCTTCAGATTCCCAAAACTTTTCCATCATTTTATTGATCTCCGACGAACTTAATTATTATTTGCACTTAAATACCCAATAAATTCCTCAGATATATTGCCCGCAATAACCAAACCAAAAAGTGTGTTTCGTAACACCGGCAAACCCCTACCTTATTTTATTATCTCTGGTGTGATTACCTCGTAATAAATATCGGCACCGAGAAGTATGTCAACTGACTTTTGTTTGCCAAAAAAAAGGATCAGCCAAATGCAAATCTGATGGAATTCGAATTTTATTCATATCTATTTCTATTTGGGGCAGTTTCGATACAAAGTTATCCATTACTGAACAAGATATACTAAGTTCCTGGTTATTGACGTCTTTACAATTTCTTAAAGATAGTGTAATGTCAATCATTTCATTACACATGGCCCCTTTACCTGATATTCCCGAAATTTGAATAGTGCGTTTATAAGATGGATAAAGTAACCTTCTCGCTAACTTTGTTGTTATTAACGAACATTGTGCACGCTGTCTAATAAAGCAGTCGCTATAACGGATTTTCCGTTCCTATCCAACAAAAACACCTGTGTTGTAGCTAACATAACATAGTTAGACCTTCCTTGTGCCATTGCAGACAACGATTGAATTGAATTATTTAAAAGAGTTTTATTTTCCTCAACTGTTTGGTCAAAAATACCTCCTGCAGTTGCCTTATCCTGAGGTGCATGACTTTCCCAAACGTTTCCACTAATATTAGATGGAACATTATCGCGAAAGCTATTAACAATAGCAACATTTCCTCTGCTGCTATGACCCTGATCACCATATTGCCCTTTCTGAACGTGCAATAATGTGTTGTGACTACCCTTACAAATGAAACACCCTGATTCAGTACAGTTTTGAACAAAATGAGGTAAAAAACACTTATAACACAATTTAGTTGTATTCACAAATTGCCGTCGTTGATCAACCGACATCTATTTAAATTTAAAACATTCACCCACCTGGTGATTAGTACCCTTACAATAGCAACATTTTTGCATATAAGCTCATCTTGAAGCGTGGATTTTGTATTTAAATTAACAAATTTCCCTTCACTTTCCGGGACCCCTAAATTCTCTAATGCTATACACCGCTTTTCCAGAAAACCCAAAAATGCTTTCAATGTTGGCAGTGCACTACTTCCTCTGTCAAATTCAAATGCTTGTTTAGTTTGGAAATCTAACTTTTGAGTTAATAAGTAGATTAAAATCAAATCCCATGCCTCAATTGGGACACTTAACTTTTTTAAATCTTCCATATGTTGATTTATTGTTGTAATGAATTCACGTAAGTTAATTCCCGTACACCTATTTATAGACGGAATTTCCACCAGTGTCTTAATGTGGGCATTGATAACAAATAATTTATTTTCATACCTATTTTTCAAAGTGTTTAAAGCTATATTGAAGTTATCGTTCGTTAAAGGTAAATTTTCCACCATTTTAAGAGGCTCACCCAGGGAGGATTTCAGATAAATAAACTTTTGTATATCAGATAATTGTGTGTTATCGATAATCAGGGCAGAAAATAAATCGTAAAAACCACTCCAATCGGAAAATTTTCCATTAAAAACTGAAATGGACAGCTCTGGAACCTTAACATAATTATTTGGAGCCTGTGAATTTTGGATTTTGTAAATTTCTTTTAATTAGTGCACACAAATTAAGATATTTGGTTTCTACGTTAATTCTATCATTAAAAATAGTATCAGAATCATCCTCATCTAGGTCTTCAATTTATTGTCGCCAACCTTGATATTAACTCAAAATTATTTAAAACAGTGTAAGCAGAATTCGGTCACATATATGTCTTTCTTTTTCTAATCTTTTTCTTTCCTTCGATACAATAGTCTTATAATATGTTCAAATATGGCAACATTGTATAGTCCTCACTTGGTTCATTATATATCGTTTTTCATGTTAGATGGTCCTCACTTTGTGGATATGGTGGTGAATAATTATACAGTGCTCGTTTTGATATATAAATGGTTGGTCCTCAGATTGTCGAATATACACAAATTTTAAAACTTTTTTCCATATGAAAATTCACGAGTATATTATCGCTCACCATTTACCTAATTTTCGAATTATATTACATATCTGTCCCTAACGTTCTCAATCCACTCCTTCATGGTGTCCTCACTTTGTATGCTGAAAGTCGTGTCCTCACTTTGATAGCCAGTCGTAAATATATATGTATATCGGATTAAATTTCCTAAATATAATGTAAGTTTAGTAAAAGTATGTTATTTTGTGAATAATAATATGTAAATATTCGATAAATTGATTGATAATAATATAGATTATTTGTTATATTATGTGCAGTTTAATGTTTAATAAAAAATTTAAATTAGTGTTGATTTCTCATTTATCTGATTTATGTGTCTTAAAATTGTTTATTAATTATAATCATTTCATTCGAAAAAATGAAATTAGTTTTAATTTTTTGTAATGAAATAATTATATAATAAACAATTTTTAGACAAATTGTGAGATTTACATACCCACAATCCAAACTCACAAACGCACCACGAGAAGCGTCTATCCCGTCGTCTGACTGATAAGTACTGTCTGCTTCCGCTCCATAGATTATGAACGTACTCCTTATCCTTATGTAAAAGAATACACCAGCTTAACAAGAAGCGAAGCCCGACGAAATCTCTGATGTTTTGATAACAAAAATTTATGACCTTGAGAGACCGACGTTGACAGATAACTTATTGAATACACAGAGAAAATGATGAAATTTTCAAATATTTACGATATAATTGGTTGACAAAATGGAGTATGACAAGTATCTTATTATGAAAATGGCTCCTTTCAGACATGCCCTTATAAAAAAAGGATCGAAAGCTTCACTTCTTGTTAAGCTGGTATATTTTTTGCTTATGTCATGAGTTATTATTGACCGAGCGAGTATTTTAAACTAATGTCATTTTTATTAAAATAATTTTATCTTGATAGGTAATTTCAAGCGACAAATATGTCAGAGACAATCTCCTGGGTATGCAAAATTATGTAGCACAAGTTTTTGTTGAGCTACTACCCCTGGATTCTCAAAATATTTGACATTTTCCATTATTATCCTAGGTTAATAATAAATAAAAATTGATCAACCACTAATAGAGGGATTCAACGTCTCAGTTGGCTAGAAGACACAATCATTGTCAACGTATTACACAGGAGTAAAGTACCCTTTCCTCACTTTAATGATTACTCGGGAATACAAATAACTATTGTATTTGAATAATTATTGAGATCTGCGAAGTTATTTTTTAGATATATCTACACTAGTTTAAAAATAGTAGTTTGTACAACTACTGCGCAAAGCGTTACCTTTCTCACTCGCAAATCTAGCGAGTGGGAAAAGTGATTTGCGTACAAGTTGTACACAATATTTTTTCTACAACCACATTTATTAATGAAAGAAAAATATTAACTTATATAGTTATTTTATATCTTTCAGTTCATAAATTTGCTATATTGTTTTTGATATTTCTCTTTCGAAAACTCAGGTAACAAATTTTCGGTTGCAGCTCGAGCCCTTTCGATAATATTTGGAGGAGTATTTTCGAATTGGACAACACAAAAGATAAATTATTTTGATCTTGGTTCTTAATTCCTAAAACAATATTTAATAGGTTAATGTTTTTATAATTAATAAATTGAAATAAATAATTTACTTACTTTTGGTTTAAATTTAAAAATTGTACACTAATAAGAAATTCACTATTAGGTTGAATTGTCAAAAAAGGTTGACAGGTCATAGGTAGCTTTGTTTGACATTTCGGTGCGGAAAAGTGCCATAGCGTGTACTTTTCGCATTACTTTTCCAACGGTTATCAATAGAATTGAGGAAAGGCATGCTTTACGTATAAAAATTTGTGTATAAAAGCGTGTTTTGCATAGTGGTTATAGGAAAAAATGTATTGTTTCTGTTTCACCCGACTATTAATTATTGAATTATTTCCGATATTTAATGGACACAATACACATTCCATCCTGTGCTGAAATACTGAAATTTGTCTTGAACGCAGTAATTCGAGCAGCTTATATCCAATAAATCTTCAAAGTAATATCAATATATCCGAATAGATCTTCCACAAAGTCGTAAGCGATTATGAAATTCCTTATAATGTCCGCAAAGGTTATCTAGGTTGTTAAATGTAGTCTGTAGAGAGATTTGTATTGAGTGGACAGTTGTCTAAAGTTTCTGGAATTTAGACTATCGAACTTTCCGAAGTAGCGGTATTAACCTGGACGGGCTCCGGACGCGAATGCCATTTGTCATGGTTTGACTCGACCTGCCTCCGCCATTATTCTTGGCTCTGTGGTCACCTAGTAAACAATGCAACTAACTTTAAACACGTATCAAGGAGTATTAGTTACCTGTAATTGCTACGGTCCTTCCTATATACATTGACGGGCTATTTCATTACATTTATGTTTCATTAGAGATTCGGAGTTTGAAGTTGGATTGCTTTCGGGTTTGCGGCAATCGACTAAATGGCCAAGTAAGTATGTACATCATGTTTTAACCCTTCTGCCGTTCGAATACTTCGAGAGTTTAGACCACTTCTGTTTCAATCACTATCGGATATTTGATATATTGGACGTTTACTCTAGTAATTCGATTACTTCTATATTAATTCTATGGGAAAACAATGTAATTGATCGTAGTGGACGATACGTAAACAACTACAGAACTTGCTCTGCTTTTATTTACTCATTTAACAAAAATATAACGAAACTTTGGACAAAGATAAGCAAATAAGAGTAACCGTAATGCACTATTTGTTGATAATCTCTGTGGTTCAGTCCGAATAGATGGAGAGGATACATTTGCTAACGTTCTCTCTATTCTGGTTGATTCATTCATTCATTCCATTTTCGCATATGAGAATGCAAAACTAGGTACCTATAGTAAAAAGCGCTCTTATCGAGCGGGTTCAAAGGTCACTAACCATATGTATCAAATCAGAAGACACAGAGGTTACCAAAATGTGAGATTACAAAATATACCCGGAGAAAATAATAATGGTTGATATTTCCTGCACACTGGTTGACGAATTTCCACTTTTTCATTCATTTTCGAAATAATCTATCAGATTAAGTACCATTTTTTTTGCTTGAGTATGCAAAATACCGGAAAATTGCTTCTTACACCGAGAAAAAGATTTATTTGTGACAAATAAAATCTTATTATGTCAAATAAATATGATTTTCCATATGGCCTAAGTAATATTTAATTTGTCGTTAAGAAAGGATTTGTTTCAAGTTCGGAAAGTAATATTACCTATGAATAAAACCATATTCATTGACATTAATAAGATGAATTATCTATCGAAAATTATATTTATTCTTGTGAAAATGTATCATGTTTGTCTCGAACATTATTTATTAAGGAGCAATGACAAAATAGTTATATTAAGCTTTGAAAGCATTTAAATTAAATAAAGTAGTTTTCCAATAACAAATACTAATTTTTGCGGGCTAACTATATTGTTTTATCATAAGATAAATTATTCTATGGCAGAATGACATTTCTTTATCATAAAATAATGTATTGTCTCGGTAAAATATATTTCTTCACCATAAAAAAATATATTGTTTGGGTTAACGATATGTTTTTTATTTGTAAAAAATGTATCGTCCCAGCAAATTATATTTATTTGCTGGAAACGAATGTTTCTTAAGAAAACTATCAATTTTTACTAAAATTAAACATATTCAACATAACCGAACCATAATTTTGATAAACAATATATTGTGTCGATGGTTAGTCTTGACACGGATTAAAATGACAGTATTTTTATGACAAACATGTTTAAATCTAATAAAAATTAATTGTCTTCTCTATTTATGCATGAAACTGTTTAGTAGGAATGCAGGATAGAAATAAAATACTTGTTGCTGAATAGTTTGATCTATTAAAATGAACACTTTACATTTTTAAAATAGGAAAGCATACATTTTTAAAATTAAACATACCTACATGATCTGAAACATAACCCTTTGTCTAGCCGTAAATGTGTTCATGAATGCTTTTCCCATGCATAGTAGTTTTTTGAAGTACCTACCTAGATCTGACAGGTTTATTTGAGATTTTATTTCACTTGCTTGCTACTTCTACCTACTTGAATATAACCTAACATTTATTTCCTTACCTTCAAAGAGATTTCACAATTTCTGGAATCGCCATGCATGTGTTTAACAATTCACTAATTTCTATATTATTAGACTCATTTTTGTCCAGAGCACTTTAACCACAAACTTTACAATAATCAGTAAAATTGCACAAACTCATCTAATTTATCTTCTGTATGTTCCTTGTGGTATATTATTCATTCTTTTTTATATCTTCTTGGGAAATTAAACCACAATATTTTTGAATTCTTTATTTCAACGTTTCGGTAGCGTTCCAGCTACCGTTGTCAAGAAAAAATAAGTAAAAATTAATTTTTTTATCCCTAACTGACTCACTCCAAACGACCGGTACGATTCTGAATAATAGGCTAGGGTGGGGTGACAGTTCTTTATATTAATTGCCAAATAATTTGTGGGCTAATGTGATTTCTTACGTGTGAAAAAATATGAGATTTGGAGTAAAGAAGTTTTTTTTGTAACAATAAATATACGAATATACTCAAATACTTATTTTTTCGGTATGAAGTAGATGTTATTTGAGGCTCATAAACTATAGGCTTATTTAAAAAATGTAAATCTCTGTCAAAAGTTTCAAATGATTTACTATGAAAATTTAATTTGTTGTTCTAAAGTGATGGAATATTATTCAAGATGTAAGGTTTTTTTCTGGGTAAGGAAAACAATTTTTACCCAAAATAGCATCGTTATATTTTATGACAAAATATTATATGGTGCTTCGTAAACTTTTATAGTTTCTGAAAAACAATTGTATAAAGGTGTGCATGGAGAAGAACAAATTTCTTCACATTAAAGAAATTACACTCGAATAAATCATTTTTTTATATCAAAATTTCCCAATCTTTTAACGTTAATATGGCTTCTTAATATTGAATAAGCGATGTTAGTATTAAACAAAGGGGGGTCAAACAAATCAGTTTATTTGTCTATAAATAACGTTTCTCTCGGTGTATTATTCAGATCATCCCTTCACTGATAAAATTGATCGTTTTTTCCAAATAAATGAGTTATTTGTTCAATATTTATTGGAATTAAATAAACATTATTCAAATCAACAGAAATGTATTTGTATAAAATACCTTGAATTATTTGTTTTTTTCTGTAAATTTATTTGAATTATATATATTTGAGTCAAATATTGCAGGCTTTGAAGCAAATAAGTTAAAAGCAAACAATCTAAATATTAATGCCAAATAAATATTTATTGGCATCAAAAAATATAAATAACATAATCAAACAAATTTATAGTTAAATACATTGCAGTTTCATCGTCAAATAATATAATATTTGGATCCTAAAAATAATTATTTATTATTTGGGCAGTTATCTTTAAATTAAATAATTCTTCCCTGTAAACTATATAACTGTTACGCGTGCGTAGAGTGTAGACAAGATTCGACAGGGACAGGAGCAACAAGTAGTTTTTGTGTTTGCAGATTGTAGAGAAGAATTATTACATTAATTTGTTGTTAGTGTAGTTTGCAGTGTAAGTAAAGTTTTCATGTTGGTGGAATAGATGGATAATATAAAATTATTGTTATAGAAGGTTGGAATAATAACATACAAATTCATCTTATTCAGATTGTTTTATTGCACACTAAATAAATAAATAAACATAAAAATCATGGCAGTTCGAAATAGATCACAATAACAAAAATCCTCTATGGTAACTATATAGTTTACCAGTGACCTTTCCAGCCAGCGGCTCCTAAACCGATTCCTTTACCAAGTCCAAGTCCTAAGCCAAGTCCGTGACCACCTACAACTCCTAAGGCACCTGGACCAGCAATTAGGGCAGGAGCTACGAGTGTGCGTGCGGCAAGAATTGGAGCGGCGATAGCTACACCTTTACCGTTGGGGCCGGTGGGTCCAATGGCTCCAGCTCCGGTTACAATTCCTGAAAACATTTTAGAATATATTTATATTCAAATAGGATAAAAATTGTTTTTTCATTACCTGAGGGTCCAGCAGCTCCAGCACCAGTGACTATTCCGGAGGGTCCGGCAGCACCGGCTCCTGTGACGATTCCTGAAGGTTGAACAAATTTAACAGCTGGTACTGCGGCGATAGCAGCTCCGTGTCCTGCAAGTCCCAAACCGGCTGCACCCCAACCAGGTGCTCCCCATCCACCAACGCCCAAACCGGCTGCACCCCAACCAGGAGCTCCCCAGCCTGCAGCACCCCAACCTGGAGCACCCCAACCGGGAGCGCCCCAACCGGCAGGTCCTACTCCAGCAACACCCCAACCGACTCCTGTAATGGTTTAAATTTACATTATTTGCTTGTACTTTCTTATAATTTGAGGAATAATTTAAAGAGTTGTGAACAGAAAGTGAAATTTTCATAGAACTTACCTCCTAGGCCTAGTGGTGCAATACCTCCAGCACTAGCGACTACTGCCAAGGTGGCGAAGAAGGCGAAAAACTAGAAAATAACATATTTTATCTAATCTCTGTAAAGCAAAAGTCAGTGTACAAAAATGTATGTATTATTGATACGAATATTTCAAAATTTCTTTACATTTTACCTAAGAAAATATTGGTAACAAATAGTAATTGTGAGTTTATGTTCCCTATATATAATATCAATAGTTTTATATGGCGTGCCGTTTTGGTATTTAATAACATCGTTTTAAAAACAAAAACAAAAATAACTCTTCTTTCAAAAATGTTTATTCCCTAATGATTCTGTTAATGAATTAAAATTATGTTTTGCATAATAATAATACAGGAATTTCCATTATGAAAAACATAATATAAATTACCGATTTAAAATTATGAAATACATAATAAAAATTCATGAATCGAAATTATGAAAAACATAATAGAAATTCAATTTCCATTATGTATTGAGGTTGCCTATACTAATCTAATGCAAGTATCTGAAATCGTATAGTAAATGCATTACTTACTGCAGAATAGGCAACCTCAATACATAATGTAAATTTAATTTCTATTATTTTTCAATAATTTTAATTCTTGAATTTCTATTATGTTTTTCATAATTGAAATACGTATATTATTATTATTAGAATCATAATTGAAATTCAAGTATTAAAATTATGAAAAGCATAATGGAAATTCAAGAATTAAAATTATGAAAAACATTTTACAAATTCAAGAATTGAAATTATTGAATAAATAATTCAAAACGAATTTGTATTATATTTTTCATAATTTTTTTTCTTCAATTTCCATGTTTTCAATAATTTAAATTGTTGAATTTCCATTATGTTTTTCATAATAATAATATACGAATTTCCATTATGAAAAACATAAGAAATTACCGATTTAAATTTATGGAAAACATAATAAAAATTCAAGAATTGTAATTATGAAAAACATAATAGAAATTATTCAATTTCCATTATGTATTGAGGTTGCCTATCCTGTAGTAATGCATTTACTATCCGATTTCAGGTACATACTTGCATTAGAGTAGTATAGGCAACCTCAATACATAATGGAAATTGAATTTCTATTATGTTTATCATAATTTAATTTCATGAATTTTCATTATGTATTCAATAATTTTAAATCGGCAATATCTATTATGTTTTTCATAATAGAAATTCCTGTATTATTATTATGAAAAACATAATTTCAATTCTTCAACAGAATAATTACGGAATAAAAATGTTTGAGAGAAGAGATATATATATTTTTTTCCTCTTTTAAAACGATGTTATTAAATACTAAAACGGCACGCTATAGTTTTACTCGTTTGTCCCATGTATTCGTCACTGTATATTGCGAAAAATTATCAGGAAATGAAATAAATAAGCAAGTATTAAATCAAAACTCGTTCTTGAAAGAAGAAAAATAAAGCGCATACCATTCAGTTCTATAAGGAAATATAAAAAAAAAATGTAAACGCGAACTCACCACACCCCACAAGAACAATGGTAATCAGTAAGAAAAATAGACCGTCAAGGTGTTTTAAACGTGATAATAATTTTATAAAATATGATGTAATAATCTTACCAAGCAGTTCATTTTGTTGTTGTGGTTTGAAATCACAGAAGCTGACTGAGATACATAGTTGTGTTACAGCCCTAATATATATAGTTCAGCGAACGACCTTACTTGCCAATAATTAGGAAAAGTTCAGTATTTTTCGTATGAAACAAGAATTTCATAATTCCAAGTTGATATATGTGGTAATTGTAAAATGGTAAACAGTTATACTCAAGGCGTAGGGTGTATTTCAATGATACATTTAATTACGGATATATTGTTGTTACCGAGGGCGTTGGAATTAATATTAATATAGTTTTTCTGGAAGAATGTATAATAGTTCAATCAAGCGAGTGAAAATTTTCATGATATTGAATAATAATTCGAAAATGTTTGAAACTTTTTGCAAATTGTTGATTGCTTGATAATACAAGTTTGGTTGTTTGGTATACTTAGCCCGTAATTAGTTGTGAACAATAAATAAACAATTATTAAACAAATACCACTAGAGGTCAAATTATTTCCGGAAATTTTTTCTCGCTCATGAATATTTTTAGAAAATTATCCCGAGTCGAAGACGAGAGGGATAATTTTCAAAATATTCATGAGCTCGGAAAAATTTCCGGATTTAATTTGACCTCGTGTGGTATTCGGTAAGAAAATTCCACACCAAATGTGTTTATTTCCAACAGCATCAATTTTCGTCTTCATCAATCTGCCATAGTATAATACGCAATTATTATATTATAATAATTGCGTTTAATACAGGGGTGTCAAAGATACGGCCCGCGGGCCACAACCGGCCCTCAAGACATTCGAAGCCGGCCCGCTTTCCTGGGGTCAACCAATCACATCCGATGAACATCTTCAAGCTATTCTGAAAATTAGTACATCTGATTTGACACCAAATATCGACGATATAATGAAACTTTTTTTAAGTCGGCCCCCCAAGCATGCCTCGGAGAAAAAATGGCACTCATGTAAATTGAGTTTGACACCCCTGGTTTAATATAAACATTAATTTTTTCTCTTATTTTTTGGGAATCAAACCACAATAATGTTTTTTATTTTTTATTTCGACGTTTCGGTAGCGTTCCTGCTACCGTTGTCAAGATTAACTAGTAATAAAATAATTTTTGGTCCTTAAGTATCTGACACAACGAAAAAAATATGACAACAATCATATTTTGAAGTTTAAGACTACAAAACTTTGTTGTCAAATTTTATTAAGGTCTATTCATAGTAGATCACATCTCTGGTAAAATGTGAAATAAAATATTTTTTGTACAACTGTCATTAAAAGTGACACTTTTAATGATAGCAAACAATGTTAAAAACGATTGTTTACATAGCAGCGTGTTAAAAATACTTTTAACACTAGTGTTAAAAATATTTTTAGCACTGGACAGGAATGAAATTCAAATGACAGCGTCTTTTCTCATTTGTTAGTAATCATAACGTTGGCAACGTCTGCCATTCACAACAATCTTTTGATTATTTGAATACTAAAATGCATTTTGAATTTATTGACATTGCAAATTCGCTCGTTTCATTATCAAAATAGGGAAGTTGTACAAAAAACATTGTATGGTATTTGTGTTAAAAGTGATTTTATTTTGTTCGTGAAATTGTTCAATTCGCTCCGCTCATTTCACAAACGTTTTCACTCACAAAATAAAACCTCACTTTTAACACTCATATCATCAATAACTATTAATTTATGACATTCTAACGATATGATAGTCTACTAGAAATGGAATCCAGTGAAGTGCACGTTCCAGGAACGGTTTTTATCGGGATTGCACTTTTTCTCGCTGATTTTGGAAATGTTGTTAATATAACGCGTTTGTTGTTACTTTTTTGTGTATGATTACACAATATCGAAAAAGTTACTGGAAAAAGTTGATCAAAATTAAAAATTACGATTAAATATGTAATTACATTCATTCAAATTGGAACGAACTTGCTGATCAACTAGCTAAAAAAGCCACAACTTTGAACTATGATGCAGATAACATCCAAATTGCATCCGATCTCAAGCAAGTCATCAAGCATAAGGTCAAAACTCTATGGCAAGATCATTGGAACTCCATCCCGACAAAACTACAAAAAATCCAACCTTCATTAAACCACCCTTACTATGTTGGAGCTTCCAGTCTCTCAAGACAAGACCTAGCGGTGCTGAGAAGACTTAGAATCGGTCACACTAGATTCACTCATGGCTACCTTATGTCATCCAACAATCGACCATTCTGTTCAACCTGTAACTGCTTCTACACCGTTGAACACATCATTTTAGAATGCAAACAGTACACAGCTAGAAGACAACAGCTCAAACTCAAAGGAAGTATTCCAGAGATACTCGGAAATCCAGATAATGTCCTTACCGTTTTCCAGTTCCTGAAAGATGTTCAGCTATACCACAAAATATAATATATTTATTGTATACTTTACTGTACCTGTGCGAGTGGCCTTAGTAGCCGAGCACGTTAATTGTAATAAAAAAAAAATTGGAACATCAGATTATATTATTTTTTACTAATGTTTCTATTTTGAATGAACATTTATGTCTTATGATTACGAAACACATAATTATCTTTTAGGTTTCCCATGTTTTTTAATATTTTTTGCATTTAAAACGCGGAATAAGTGCCTATTGATTTATTTTGCAAATAATAAAATACATTCAAACACCAAGTTATAAAATTAACATCATATTAATGTTAGAAACAAACAAATTTAATTTTCACTCATACTAATGCTTCGGCATATCCAACTTTTTTTGAATGTATATATATCGAAGTGTCTGTCTAAAAAAAAATATTGTACGTCACGCAACCGAAAATTGGTATTTTTCAGGTCTCACCAAGCTTCCAGGACTCGCCAGGACTGCTTGTCTCGACCTGAAAAACACTACTTTCCGGTCTTGTAACGTAAATTACTATTAAAAAAAACAATTAGCTAATGTGTGTGTGTGTGTGTGTGTGTGTGGTTCTCCACCACACACACACATTAGCTAATTAATTTTTTTTGGTAATTTCAAGGCTAGTTGGCAGCGCCAAAATTTTAAATAAGCGTCATAAAGGTCAAATTTTTTTGATTTGATAGCTAGTTGACAGTTGTCAAGTATCGGGATTGGATATTTTACATCAAATTTGAACTAAGCGACATAATATACATAAGAATATTATTATTATTACTACTTTTAGGTTATTTATTTTTCATTGGTCATTTTTCAGCTAGTTGTTTAGCATTAACGTGAGCGAAAAAAAGGTCATTTTTTGCTTGTAACTCTTTTTTGGCTAATGAAGTCCAAATTTTCAACGATTCATTTAAAAGCTATAAATAATTCCCACAAATTTAATTACGTCAGAAAAAATATTTCAGGTTAAAACAGACAATTTGAGCATAATGAAGATAAATGGTGAATTTAAAATGGTCATATTTCGTTTAAAACGTATCATATATATATAAAAATGGTATTATTGGGAAAAACAGCGGTTAAAAATTGAATGCCCACATTGGGGCTTCAATAATCAATATTTTTTCCACAACAGACAAAAACAGGAATGTCGTTTTTAAGAATTAATTTTACCAATTTTCAAAACTTTTTTCTACGTGTCCAATAGGGCGTGAACTTATTAATGATCAGACCATAAAAAGGTGATTTGTCTATTATTTTTTTTGGGCCATATGTTTTTGAATTGTCATCTCAACGGGCATCAAAAGAGTTTATATGCTTTTCTAAGCAATAGCAGATTTTTCGTAAATTTTGAAAAATGGAGATTTTTTGGGAAAAAATCGAAATTTCTCATGCCAAATATCTCACGAAAAACTGAAAAATATTTTGTCGATATCACCTTTAAATATATTATTTTTGCATTAAGCAAAAACTGTCCTATCCGTATAAGCCTAGAATATTGATAAATGCTCAACAATTTTTCCAACAACCTAAATATAACAAGCTTTTGAAATCTGTTCTGAAATTTTTTCGAACAATTCTCAATGTCCTTAGGCTATTATTATTGAAAATTAATATTTTGTTGATCTTTATTTCAAAACAAGGATAGTAACAACAGGTTTGACTAGAAGCAGTGCCGATCTATTTGTCTCATTTTCTTTTGCAGGTACCTAGTTAATTTGCTTTTCCTTTTTGGATACCTACTATTTATTGTATCACCTTCTCCGCCCCTCTGCTTCGCAACCATACGTAATGGATGACATGGAAACATATGAGTGCGCAAAATTTGCCAAAACAAGGTTTTTTTTCCATAGTTTAAGCTCTCACACCTTTTATACAAGTAGAAAGCACCTACTTGAAATTCAACAATAGTCATTATGGTTTAAGTGTGTACCTAAATTTTTTTTGCCATTCTCGTTTGTATATGTGTATTGGGAAAAATCTATTGTGCTCACTTTTTTCTACTTAGATCTCAGAGATTAGAAGCTCCTTTAGACCTATTTCCCGAATTTTAGGATATCTGCAGGCTTAAATTTAGGTAAGTTCAGAAGTCTCCTAGGTTTTATTCTGTCTAAGACCTACTAGATATTATTATCCTTTCTTCAGCTTTGCATATTCCTGCCAATATTCCATTTATGGAACCCACAGTAAGATGACTAAATTGTTCTTGCCTATAGTTCATTGAATTTGCCTAGGCCAGGGATAGCGAACCTTTTTTGATGACCGTGCCACAAAGTCATAAAAATTCTTTCTTAAATAGGCAACGCGCCCCAATAGTGCCGCAGCCGATTTTTGAAAATGTTCAAGGTCAAACGTGTTCAAATTGGAAGTTAGCTTCCCTATTTACCTAATTTGCAATGAAAATTTACCGTTTTTAATGGAGCAATAACCGTTTTATCAAAATTAATGTTAAACATTTGATCAAAATTGATGTTAAAATTAATTAATAGATGCATAGGAGACAATTCTGTCTTTTTCTGTCTTTCTTTGCGTTGCGGGAGAGAGCAGACCGAGTCAACGCTCGCAGATTGTACTAAAATAATTTTGTTTTTGTGCGTGCCATCAACATTTTCAAACGTGCCATAGGTTTGCCATACCTGGCCTAGGCATTCCCACACCATTGTGGAACTGATTACACAATAGTTCAGTGCTTTAATGGATGCTAGACAATCTAACATGCTAATCCTTGTCTTCTATATCTTTTATCAATATTGAACTGGCACATTTTTCTATTCCGTGAGTTTCCGCTTGATAGATACTTGGGGTGTTCAATTCCCGACTGCTATCCCAGTCCCTTCTATTGTCTCGTATGGAATTATGTTAATAATTGGGTTAATAGTAACACCACTTCATTTTAATTGGAAAAATAATATGATACTGTTTAAAAAATATGGAGTGTAGCTATAGTCAGAGATAATTATTTTTAAGTCAAGATTTTGTAATTTTAAGAGCTATAGAAACTGATCTGTGCTCATACTGACTAAAAGCTCCACTGCGAAAGCTATTCAAACTGGCATCCCGATAAAAGATGAGAACTGTATAAAAGGTAAAAGTATCCCTTTTTATATTTGTTATACACCACTGGATTAATTTCAAAACTCGAAATAAAAATTCTAAATTATTTGATACAAAAATTTATTTATAATATTCTATACATCCATTCTAGCCAGTCAATAAGAAAATATCTAAGTGGGCTTAACCCAATAAACCGTGTCCCAATCCTCCCAATCCTGAACCATGGGCTCCCCAGACTCCAGCTCCATTAGGTCCAGTTGGTCCAATAGCTCCAGCTCCAGTTACGATTCCAGCTGGTCCAGCGGCACCAGCTCCAGTTACAACTCCAGATGGACCAGCAGCGCCAGCTCCAGTTACGATTCCAGATGGTCCAATTGGGCTAAGAGCAATTGGGTTGATGAGACGAGCACCACCAAGACCATAACCGCCATAACCGCCCCAACCACCTAGACCTCCAATGCCAACTCCTCCAAGACCAAGACCTCCAAGTCCCAGACCGATGGCTGAAGCATGGGCGTATGTGGCCAAAGCCAAGACAGCGAAAGCAATCTGGAACAGATACAAATATAAAAAAAATCTCTTAATAGTAATATTTGAATTATTTATTTCATTCAAAAAAAAATAGTTTTCTTGTTCTGGGTATTGCATAAAGGAAATGGCAGGAAATCAGAAGAAAATTTTGATAGATGAAGAAATCTAAGGATGAAGCAACACTAGTCAAAATATACAAAGCAAGAAGAAGGTGCTTTACGAACAAGGGGTCAAGAGGAATATTATTTAACACACCAGCTTATTATATGGAGTGAAATGGTAAGAGAAGGCCTTTAGAAAACAAACCTTTAGCTCCCAAGTTACCTTGTGAATAAAAAGATTTTTGGACCAGCTATGGGAATAAAAAATGGAAGAATTGTAGATTAATTTGAAAAACACTGACTTCAAATACAACACAAGGGGTCTCGTATAATCGACAAGACGCTAAGGGCTGAGTCTCAATAGATCGCAGCGTGGAAAAACAGTTCATTGCAATGAAGGATGAAATGGGCAGCATATACTGGGAACTATGATACAATTATTATGAAATATCCAAAATTTATATTTTGCTATTTTCATAATATTTCGAATATAAACAATTTAAAGCAAATACTTACCAAGAATTTCATTGTTGTTGAGATGTTTAGTTTTCTAATGTCAGGTATTAACTGATAAAGTTATCGATATCAGCTCGTATATATATGTGGAGTCAAAAGGCGTATATGCGACTGACCTTCCTTGAGCAAAAAAATGATAAACGACTTATAATATTCCTGTCTTCAGAAATTGTTTTCTTGCATCATTCTATTTGAGTATGTAGATATTCTTTATACAGAGTGAGTTTTAAAAATTGAACGCCCCAATCATCTTGGAAACGGATCGCACGATCTTTATACACTGACCGTCAAAAAAACTTGGCCACCTAAAATTTTACTCTAGTTCGTTGTCCAAGAGCTTTCGTAATTTTCCATCAATCTCAACTGTTTCTACGTCAAAATGTAGTATTAAATGTGGTATTAAAACAAACTCCAGAAAAGTTTTCCAAAAATGTTGATAGCTTATTTATACAGGGTGTATTTGTAGTCCAATTTCTTAACACCCTTTGGAACAGTTTGAGAAATTTGTGGACTCACGCTCAGTTTATTACAAATACTATCCTTTTCGCCATCCTATTTCACGTTGATATCTTGATTTCTTTTGAAGATACACGTATTCAAATGAAAGTCTGGAATTGTGGTGGGGACATGTATTGGTTTGATTTTTGCAGATGCGATTTTTAATGTAATTTCACTAAAAAGCGTCATTAAATCTCAAAATTCTAGTAACATTTTTAGTTATTGTTTTTCAAAGTTAAAGGTGATGAAGTGGACAAAATGGCCTACACCTTGCTCGTGTAAAATACTATAATATAATAATTTGAATATCAGGCCATCATGCAACTATTTAAAAAAAGTAGAACGTGTCGCGGGACACACGGTAGGAACTTTAGTTCCTTTTAAGCAAAAATTATGCAATACATCTGACGTTATAGATAAACAATTTGCATATTCCTCGGTGGTCAAGTAATGAGCAAACCAGACTCTCACACGGTAGACCCGGATTCGATTCCCCGTGAAAAAGTTTTTTTTACTTTTAATTTTATTTTTAAATAATTATTCTGCTTGATATTAATAACGACAACAGGTAAACGTTTGAAATATTTAGCAGAATATTCATTATTATAGATAATGGTACGGTACCCTTCATGAGGGAGTCCGACTGGCAACATCTACTTACAACAGCATCGTATATTTAAAAAGGGAAACTGTAGCATTATACAAATTGGACATTCAAGAACTGTACGTTTACCACAAAAAAATAGTGGAAACATAAAATTGAATTGTTAAATTTTCAATTTGAAGTTATATTACAGTTTATAGAAATTTTTATTTTCTAGATTCTTTCTTAAGTGGGTCGTAGAAAAAATATGCTGTTCGACTCGTGTGGATTGTCCATATCGCACTAGAACTTCGTCCTCGTGCGATATAGCCATCATATCCTCACTAGTTGCACAAACTACTATTTCTATCAAAATATGCCCTTTTACATTTAAAAACAACCTACCAAATGTCAAATCAATTCATCCATCCATTTCAAAGTTATCGAATTGAAACATTCAAGTTTTCAAAATTTCAACACCCTGTATTTCGAAAAGTAAATGTGCTAGACCACTTAA
>CAJUYH010006380.1:0-20284 GCA_910591685.1 Galerucella tenella | reverse complement strand
GCCCCCCCCCCCCCCCCCCCCCGTTGAGGTATTTGTAATGGAAGTCGATACTTTCGTTAAAAATCAAAAAGCACGGTTAAGTTACTATCCGAAATGTGTTTGATGATTGACCTTTTAGTTATATGAATACAATAAATATAAATACGGGTAATCCATGCCAGATTTATGTATATATAATACTGTTCAACTCGATATATTCGTTTATGTCTATTCGAGAATGAATTAACTTTTATGTATGAGTGAGTAGTGAAGTTATTTCCAATTGAAAGTATATTTATACTGAGAGAAAAAACTACCATTTAAATAAACTCATACCTCTTATAGAGAGAAAGAACTTTTGATTATGACTATCATAACACAACTACTCTAATAACCGTTTGCAGCAAACATTTTTTTATGTAATCAATTTTGATAGAATTTTGTGCTCCAAAGTGTTTAACTCATCTAATTTTGAATCTGATGTGAAAAGTGCAAAATTCAATACGACGGATTTTGATATTAAAAAATATTCCATTATTTAATTCTCATATCATTAATATAATCAGTTAAATGAAAATCCCCCTGTAAAATAGAAAAAATCGCACTATATTTACATTTACTTGAATAATAAAAACAGAAATAAAATAAAATTATTTTTATTCAGTTGCAACACGTGAAAAGTTAATGAAAATTGATGAAATGGGTGTTTTGTCCATGGGTAGGTCACTGTTTCCCTGAGTACCATTATATACATGACGATGCTTTTATGCTCCCCGCCAAAATCAGGAATATTTTTCTATTTCTCATTATCGACGGCAAGTTCCATATCTTGCTTATTTCATCTTTCCCTCACATTTTTCTAATTTTTTAACCCAGAAACAATATTGAAAATATTCGCCATGGTCCTAATATGGGCCTAAATCTATGTTTCAAATATCACATGTTTTACTTTAAAATACAAGTAAAATTTTTGTAATTGTAAAATAAAAACAAATATCGTATGCCATGCAATCTCTGACCTCATGACTTACACTTACAATAGATTCCGCTGGGAGATATATTGTTGACATCCCAATATTATGTGAGTTACTATTTACGGTGAAATTATTGAAATAACGAAAAATACTATGTTTGAATTTGTTTCAAAAATAAAAATCTCTCAGCTACTCGCGTTTCAGGCAATGGTCGGTCGCCATATTAGACAAGAGTTGAGTACCTCAGTCACGGATGGCAGTACTAGTTTCATCTATAGCTTGATATAGGGGGGGGGGGGGGGATATAACACCCATGGGGCATATTCGGACCGGTTTCACTATTAATATCCACATTGTTCCGGAATATTTAATATTACACTTTCATTGTTCGTGTTAAACAAAATTGCGAAAGTGACCAAATTCAACAAAAATACAGTTCAAAGAAATAGAAAAAAATGTTCGAGTTCAGCAGTTTGAAACTCTACTCAAATGCCAGTTAACTTAACTGGCATTGATTGAATTGGAACTTGATGTAAAATTGTTCACCATATAATACACTCAATGTACTACAATACGAGAGCTGTCCGCAATGTACTAAGAAAATAAAACAACTCATTTTATTTTCTCTTTGATAAATTGAATGAAATTGTGAAGAGTATAAAGTTTATATCAACAGATAAATGATATAATGGCATTGATATGTAGTAGTCCACATATTATTTCAACATTGCCAACTAGTCTGACCAGTGAGATGTACTCTAACAATCAACAGTGAAAAAACACGAGTTCCTTATACCTTCACGTGGGCGCTACCTTGAATTAAAATGCGATCCTTATACGTCCATATATATATATAAATATAAATATACATGTATAAACGATTAATCATAATTTACATAATGCATAATTACGCTTAGAAAAGAAAACGAAAATTTTTCAATGAGACTATAAGATTACGTAAGTCGGACAAAATTGTATTTTGTCGCCGGCTTTATATGAATTATTTTTGGAGTGCTCCATTTTTCTAGCCTCTTTTTTCTTCGACGTTTTATACATCAATTTCCTGTTGGAGGTGCTTTAGACGCATTAGAACGTCACTACATGTATAGATATATACAGTAGCATACTACCAAGTGGAAATAAGTGGGAATATATGCAGGAGAGAAAAATATAGAAGAATGCATACATGTAGGTGTCAATGAAATTTTCGCACAACAAACCCAAAACGTATGTTCTTTATATTCTTGTCGCGAAGATGCAATACATTTTCCGTTGTGCTATTTGATACTCTTATATTTCACACATTCCTCCTCATATAAATTATATATATATATATACACGTATAAATTTATGTATTAAAATGTAAAAGCCAAGTCATGTCGTAGCTGTGTACATCTTGTCCCTTCAATAAATCTTCATCATTTCTCTTAATATGAAAATTTAAACAGTACCGAATTCTATTCTGCTGAAAGAAAAGAAAAGAACTGTAGACTTGGCTATATGTAATTTACATTTTGAACGTTATTCAGAGTTACTTTTGTTGCTAAAGTCAAGTTCATGGAATAAATAATGGAAACAGAGAATTTTTTTTTTTTTTCCGTAAACATCTCAAAATTTTTCAATAGAATATATGTTGTAGCACCGAAAAGAGCTTGTGTGTTTACCTTGTTATCAAAGTTACGCGGGTTGTTGGGGGATATTCTCCAGACTGCGAACACTGCGACAGGCGCCACGTGCATCGATCGATCTGATGGCCTTCTGAGCTATAGACACCGTACGACGTCCCGCACATTTTTGTTGTTACTGCTTTTCACTCTCAACTTTTAATAAACGAAAAATCTTTGATGCTAGTCCGCGCAACGTCCATTCATTTAGCCGCCATATTGTCATATACTTTTGATGATGACTGCAGTATATATTGCAATTTTATACAAATATAAATTTTAAACAATACGACAAGTTTTTTATGAGACATTTGAAATTATATTTTACATATGTTTCCACTGAGCATCTTCTTTTCTTTTATTTTATTTTACGTTCCATCACGTATTTTTTTATACTCAGCTTCAGTGAACTTTTTATATGGGGGTGGGTATGTGTGTAGAGTGTGTGACAGTTGAATTGACATCAAGCTGGTGTGTCAATCAGAAGAAAATCCCGAGTCTTATATTCATATATGCTAACGATAAATATTCCGATAAAATACCGAAAAACGTCGTACAATTCTTGCATGTAAAGAGGAAAAACGTCATTTTATTATCGGTGCACACATATCTATACATATCGAGGACGTGGTCATTTCAGCGAAATATAATTACCGCTATGAATAAATAATATGTTTGTAGTTTGTTTACATACATCTATATGTATATACGCTTTGCAGTCGAATAATTTTTATTAAAATAAAACGTCAATTCACTCAGTATATTTGAATATCGGAGTCAATTGGTGTATCAATTACGTCACGAGCAAAGAAAAATAATTCTCACAACGTTGTCTCTCTCGCTTTCTCCCTCTCTCCTTCTCACTTTTGAACTGTTACTTTGATATTGAAATTGTCATGAGAGTTTCGAAATTCACATTGACATATCTTTCCAATTCGAAACTGTGAACCTTTACATAATCATAATATGACACAGTATATTTACTGAATGCGAACTATGCAGTCTTTATTGAATTGTTTTTTATATATATTTAGATCTATACACAATTATTATTATATATTTATATATTTGAAGTTGAGTATTGATATTAAATATATCTCATTATGAGCCTCCTCCCTGGAATAAAATTGACATGAAAAATTTTATATTGCTGTCTATCGAAATCGTTGACATTCTTGAAGAAACGAGGGATCGTTGTCTACAATATATCATGCCCCAGGGAGAGATATATTTTTATTGTAGGTCTACAGTAAAAATACTCGCAGTATTGGTTTATTTATGTGGGCGAACCGATGCCGTTTGTTGTGAATTCATCAGGCGAACAGACTAGTGCGATGATAAAAAAAATTGTGGCAGCTGGTAAACTTGCTCTGCAGTTTCTATCACATTCGTAAGTCATATAAATTGTTCAATATGAATATAAAAATTATATTTTTGGTGAAATGGGATGATGATATACTCAGATGTAATGTAACATAATTCATTGTTTCGCCAATATCAATTTGATACAGAAGTTTTCCAACATTTTGCTTCTATTATTACGATTTACATTGTGTGGCTTATGTTGAATATAGGTAACACATATACGTTATTTACTTGTGTAATATTCATGATTAATGAATTTTATTTTTAATAAGAAAATGTGACATTTAATATTGGCTCATACTTGTAGGTATGTATTGAACTATGCACTTTTCATTTCTGGACAATTTTAAATACTTTTTATATCATATCTGACAGATGAAATGTCATAAAAGAAAAACGAGTCATATTCAACGGATTATCCGCACAATGAAAGACATATTTCACAGTAGCGCCATTTACAAACTTGAATACTTCTACAAAATAATTCAAGATATTAAATATCACTTCTCCATATTTTGATATTCATTCATTAAAAAAAAAAAATTTTTTTCCTTTTTATCTGCACAACTTTAGTATTTGCACACAGGAATGAATATGGTCAAGTGCTTGAAAATGAGGTTACAGGAATCGCCGACAAACAGTTTCTATTTTTATCATCTTTTTTTTTTTCCTCCATACTTTGATCAAATATTTTGCGCTTGTTGGTGACGACTTTTTCAATTTCATTTTTCATCAAAAGTTTCAAGTAAAGTTTCAATGCACGCCCAATGCTCTGTTATTTCCAGCGATCATACATACACATACAAAAATCCGTATATCTAACAATAGCAATAAAAATTAATTATCAAAATAAAAAAACAACCAATAGCAGAATTAGTATTTATTACTGCAATGAATAACACTGTACATATGACACACTATGTAACGTCATGTATAAAAAATATTTCATTCCTATTATAATACTCGTTATCTATATTGTTATACAGCAATATACTCAAATATAAAAATGTGGACCCAATCATTGATGGATGACAGTACCGCCAAAGGAAACACAACGTGTTAGCACAAAAGAGTTATTAACAATATATATTCTATCTTTTAATAGAACTCATCAATTAAGTAAACATCCAAAAGTATATTTGCACAATCGATTGTTCAAACATCAGGCTTGTTCTATTATATGAGAGTAGAACGTGACATTTTAGGTCACATCTAACTTTTTTTTTTTTTTTTTTTTTTTCATTTAACTGTCTGTTAATTTCATTTTATTTCCGTTTCTTTCTATGTTTTATTTGTATTTTTTGTTTCTGTACTGTACACTCTCGATAAAAGTTATACATGCTTGATGTTTAACACGATGAATAAACAGAGAGACAACATACACACACCGAGATTTTTGTCACGGCAAAAATTTAGCAGCCGGCTAAGCGGAAAATAGCGCGGAAACACTGAGGGACAGAAATACTGTGATTATACGTATTCGTTTGCTCGTAAAGTCTTGTCGCTGTTTATTCGTGTGCAATCAGAAAAATGCATACAGCATCTCAGTAGAAAATACAAGAACAAGAATAATAAGGGAAACAATAAAAAATAAAATGAAAGCGGAACAATTAAACAAATAATACTGAGAAAAAACAAATCAGCAGCCTTCCTTGACAACTTTAGACCTGGATTGACCCAAATGTTGATTTAAATGCGAATAAATATAAAAATTCGGCACATTTAGGTCACAGAGGGATATATAAAGAAAGATCATAAAATATCAAATTTCTTCTATTCAGACGTGTTCAAGTTCTCGACCCCGGCATCAAGTCGCCATTATATTCACACTTTTTCAAATAATGTGTGCTAAATGTAGATAAAAAACGACACCTCGTTTTATATTGTAATGAACGATTTGTCCTTGACCTATTGATAGTTGGTATAAAATAATTTATAGAATTAAAGGAGTGCCAATCGATAAAAGCACTGGGCGTGGATACTAATATAAAATAACTTAAAACCATATTTTATTCATTCGTATTCATATAACTTCCTTAAACTACTTGTCAATTACAGTATTATCTGTGAATTTCAACGGTATAATTTTCTTATTCACCGCAAGCAATATTTTCTCAGTAACAATAACAAATCTGTAAACGATAGTTATTTAATGACAGCAGACACGTATACTGTCATAAAGAGCGAACGTACGTGCGTGCTTGGGATTTTCAAGCAGTAATGAATATCGTTGTTTGTGGTATAAAATAAACTTGTATCCGTGTTCTCTGCAATTTAGACAACTAAATATGCGGTACACTTTTCCGAAAACCTTTACGAAAATAACGCTATCAACGATGACTCGCAGACAACTGGACTTGCGCCAGTATATTTCCCTCAATATATAACCACTAAATATAGTCGTCGGCCAAGCTGCTTTACAGTTCGTTCTAACTTTACACACACAAATGAGTGGATTTTGATTTAAAGCCCGAGAGACGAGAAAACGATGAAACACAGCAATATATCAATGCAGTTATATCTGTTGCGATGGAATTATTTGTTGTTTGCCAAAATCATAATTTATATATATTTTTTTCATATCTATATATAACGGTTTATCGCAGTTTCACTGTAAAAAAGCGCACGTTATACAATGTCAGTGGAATTGTTGTATCGAAAATAATTGTAGGAATTGTGTCTTTACAATGACAATAATTTTTGTGATATAGACAGATCACCTTTGCTCTACGACTACTTTTCAATCGCATAGCTTAAACAAATTTATTGAGAAATATACTGCTTTCCTGAATATCAAGTTTACGCCAATTGTGTATTTTATTCATTACTTTATTGTTCCATCATTTTTAACATTCACTTTACATGTACACTATTACCTTTCATTATCCTGCATTTTTGGAATAATCGAAACGTAATTTAAATATTAGAAAGCAATATCTCGTTAATAATTTCACTAAATCACTTGATTTAGACTAAATCAATATTAAATTTACCATTTATCAATTAAATAATGCAACTTACATTTGAATAAATAGTTGGTTGTACATATCGAATTCATTGAAAACAGCAGTGGCACAAAAAATTATTTTTTTTATTGAAGATGAAAGACGTTGACAAAAATAATTTTCTATGAGACATTTGTAAAGGAAAACTTGCACATCAATCGTGATGCGAGTCGTTGCTGCGCCCTCAAATAATAGCAATGTAAAAAAATTAAGAAGTAAAAAAAATATTGTACCTGTTTGGAGCGAGTCACTGCAGCGTCTATCGGATGATTCTGTTCCAGGGAATCAATGTGGAAAAATATAAAAATGAAACCGATATAAACATGGGAAAATGTTCAATATATATCCTACCTACAGTACTTTTCTCTTCCATTTCATTTTACTCACATGAATTGATTGGAGGAAAAAAAAACTGCATTGCTTTTTATATATGGACAATGTATTTTAAAATAGTAACAGCAAATCATATTGAAACAGTAATTTTTATACAACGTTATGCGCTAATTTCTGCTCATTACATCGCAATTTTTATTCCCGTATGCTCTGCTTTTATTATTTGAGCGTAGGATATTTTGCCAATGCAAAATTTTCTACCGCATGCGAATGCTCACATCGCCACAATCATTCATAGATGAATGAGATTGAGTAGAAGGAAATAATGGACACATAAAAAAAGAAGATAGTGTGTAAATATGCATGAGATGTTCGAGGAATATACGTACATATTCGACTTGGCTATATGCACTATACATATTATCCCCGTGAGACCACGCAAATAAACCCATTGATTACCTGGGGGACTTGCGCGTGCAGCGAACTCGAGGGCGACGTCAAAACTAGGGGCTGATGATCGAGAGTTCTTCAATGCGTCAACCACACGCGACACTTTGATCAATAGACCCAACGTATCTCCTGTTTAAAATCTTATTGTAGATCGTTCAACGAATTATGACGTTAATTCAATAACAGAGATAACAGGACAGAACGACGAATCCATAAGAAATACATTTCATCATTGTATTAATCTTTTCACGCCTCTAAAAATTTATTCAAAGCTTTATTCGATAAATTGTGTGCTCTATAATTTAATTATTCTTTAAGGGACTACTCGAATTTTGTTTCATGATTTCATCTATGAACAGTATTTCATTTATCGTAAAGCCGAGAAAATAGTGTCATATTGTTAGTAATATTTTAAATAACGAATGTATTATTTAATTTTAACATTCATTCATTTGTTTGATTGATACAGTTTTGTTGGTATGAAAATGCAAATATCTGTAACTGACAGTTTCATAGGTAACGATTAAAAGGATTTACAGTAAGTCGCGAACATAACCTTTTTATATGTAAAAATCGATGGAATGGATTTATATGTATTTGTGTGTCCGTAAACGAGTTCGTGTTTATGTATATATTTTTATTCGTGACGATAAAAGCTCGTGGGAAATTGTAAATTGGCCGCATGCAGAAAAATGAATAAGTCAAACAAAAATGGAAAAAACTGAAATTTTTTTAGATTTCAATACAGATATAGATGAGAACAGAACGTTATACGATAAAAGTTTAATCTCAAACATTTATTCGTATTCAAACCCTGCGTGAAATCTATTTTGCGTATATGTGAAAGAACAATGGATAGAGAGCTTTATCGCGCTTTATTCATTTTCATCAATAGCTATTTAAAACAAATTTATACTATTTACGAAAGAGAAAATAGTCAAATAATTATGATATTGATGGACATTGTCCACTGTCTACTATAAATTTTAAGTTTATTATACGTAATTACGAATTCGACACTATTCTCTCGAAATTCCACGTGGTAGTTTAACATGTATGTGGCCGAAATTGCGCTGGAAATTAAGCGCTTGATTGATGTTGAAATGCTGTGAGTCTGTTTCAGGCGTTATTAGTTTTCGATAATCGAGTTCACTACTCACTTCTCCATTTCTACAAAATGTTACATCATATATAATTGCTATTTTAATGTAATTTTCCAGGAGACATGGTGCAGGCGATGGCGAAATATATCGCAACGTGGACTTTCCACAACACGACGTACATTTACTCCAACAATTACTCCAATATTGAACAAAGAGGCAAGAGAAAATACCGATTCGAAACAATATAAAGCTTCGTCAAATGACTCAAAGACTGGAAGAGAAACGCTAGAACCCGACAGCACAGCAACAACAGGTAACCTAATTAATTTTCCAGTACAATTAAATTTGTGGTAACTCTACCGAAATATGACTGACTTCACAGAGATAATATGTAAATATATCAAACTATGTGTGTCTGTTCATGTTAGAACAATTGGAATACCGTAGAAATACTCAATTATATGAAAGCGAAATATATATATAGGTTTCTGTTCAATAATATGATAGAATGAAGCACATAAAAGCGTCTCACGAATAATTTACGCTGAGATCATGTAAATTATGAATTTTATTATTATTTTATTGTTTTATTATTTATAAGCTTCACCTTTTATTGTCCTATATTTTCCAATAAATAATTTTCCCATATATCTCTGTTATTACTGTATAAACAAATCAACCTCTTTTTTACATATGAAAACTAACGTAACCCTTTTACAGGAATGAAATTACCGCTGCCACAATTCTGTCGAGATACATTTATGTGTATAAATATATTTCGCCAAAAAATAAAGATACATTTCGCACTTACTGTACATATTGCCGTGCCAATATAGGATATCACAGTGTTCATACGCAAATACATGCACAGTCGTAGTACAATCATTCTCCCACGATTACACTTTCAAAGTGTTTTCATATAAAAGTTGAATTCTTTGACGACTGTTATTTTGTTCGGTTAGAATTTTTGTTCTTGGAGCTATTTTTCCAAATAGAATTGTAACTTTTTCTTAAAAAGTATTTCCTCACAATTTGCAATTGAATTTTTCTATCATAAACAATTTTTTGTTGATGTGGATTTTTGCGTTTTCGCAAACAAAAGTGAATAAAAATATATGTCAGACATATATTATATAAAAAAAATTTTCGCTGCAGAGAACGAATACATCGCACTGTTGTATACTTTATACTCGATCGATACCAGAATGCAGCATCATATACGAGCAACATGAACTCTTGCAGATTACGAGGCCATTTCTGTAGTGCGCGTGAGCTTCGTTGTTCAGCTATATTTGTAATTTAAAATACCGTGGTCTTTTTTCATAATGAAATGAAATGAAAAACGAAGGAAGAAAATACTCCGGGAAGAATTCCGGAGGTGACTGAAGTCGTCTGATACTAAATAGAGCGAAGTTATCTGAATATGTAGACTCATCTAGGTGCACAAAAGTCTTAAGTTCAGTGAAGAGTGATGTGTGACTCATTATCTCCAACATCGAATCGGTCGTTAACTTTGAATTTGATGTAAGATATGTCATGAACAACCATTAACGTATATACGCTTAAAGCGACAGCGCACATGCAATGAAATTTACAGATGATGATACAGTTTAGAATTAGCCAACTTCAAAAGATCAAGTTGTGTTTCTAGTATATACGTGTATTGTTCAACCAAAGTATAATATAAACTTGCACTCTCAAATTTATTACATTAGACAATTATATTTTTTAGTTATTTCACTACGTTACTCGCATAATATACCAATTAAATTAATAATAAAGTATATTTTAACTGGATTTGGATTTTTATAGCATGAAATTGTCATCCTCATTTATAATGATGTTATTCGGTTTATAAATCTCGGAGATATTTAATTCCCTATTAGATACATGGAAATGTTGACATTGTACCTTATTACATGATACATAATATTATTTATTAGCATCAAATATTATTTTACTAATATTGAAATGATGCTGAATAACCTTCATTATTTATATACGTTTTTTTATACTGTCACTTCTCATTATTTAGCAAACTCTAGTTCAATATTATTCAACTATTATCTGCAGATACTTTTAACAATTATCCGGTCCATTAAGACTGTCTTCCAATACTTCAAACTCTTCAAACTCCATTTTCCCAAAGTCCGTTTGTTTTTTATTCCAATTTGTTTCATTAATTTGCCATCGCATGAGCGCACTTCCAAATCTATTTGGTATATTTGATTTACCATCATCAATTTTACCAAGTTTAAAGTCAGCTTTAAAGCTAATGGGCTGACGATTTTCCTCCTTTTTCGGTTCTAAACTAATCACTGTTGGTGGTTCATGTTTTACCATTACTTCATCGCTATATTCTTGCGGACAATCGTTATCTTCAACTGTCAAATTATCCAACGAAGTGATCTCGATACTTGGTGTTTCGGCAATAGTACAAGTTCGCAAATCCGGCTTTCTCGATGACTCAGTCCTAGCCGCAAGATCTCTTGCTTCCAATCGCGATCGTCTCTCAATTACTCTACCAGTTAATTCCAATCTGCTATCACACGAATTGCTCTTAACCAAACGGAATTTGACATAATCATCACCGCTATTGAGCTCATTTCTATTTATTGAGCAATTGAGTGGTGATATGAGTGGTCCATTACAGGTGTTGACAACTTTACCGCCATAATAGGTAACCGACGTGCCGCACTCACGAATTTTCCTCAATACATCTTGTGAAACAAAGTGACCATAAACACGTTCCGAATTTCTCATCTCATCTTCATCTCTACAGTCAACATCCTCGTCGTCTGATGACGTACACTGAACACCACTTCCACCGTCTGTGTCTGGATAATCACTTGAAACTCCCGAGCTCACACTTCCGTTATCCCAGTTAGTGTGCTTTTCACGCTGTCGGTGGTTTTGATGTCGATATCGCGTTATCTTATTCCTCGCACAGCCTGAATCACTTGGTGAGGTATTTCCACTTCGTGCTTCGAATGATTGCGCGAGTATTCGCGTTTTCGAATCCCGCGACGAGCATACTATATCCTCTTTTGCAGTTTGCATCTTTGTTGAACTTTTTTTCTCCAGACCCTCAAATAATCGTGTAAGATCTTTTGCTCGACTGTAGCATCTGGACCTGTGTACGAACCCATAGAGACATTTTTCATTGGTACATATGAGATATACTCGTTAATAATGTTCAGATAACATTTTGTCGATTACCTGGAGGTCGTGCAGCCTCTTTCATTCACAGTGTCCAATTGGGTTTTTGTGATGCAACTTAAATCTTTCATGCTGACACTTTTTTGAGTCTGACAGTTATTTGCATGGGATAAACTCTTTGGCCGTAGTGTTGTCTCAAACATTCGACGTACATTTCTTACTGTGTCGGGATCCGGCAGCTCTTCATCGATTAATTCACGATTAACCCTGTTCACCGAACTGATTAATTATAGTTAGAGAAATAAATAGCAAATTAATCAAAACGATAAATGTAATTGCATACCTTATTGGATGATAAAAAAAATGCTTTCGCAGAGTCGATTGCTTCGGAATCGTCGCCGAGTTATCAATTTCCATTGTTCTATCGTCTTGGTCGTTTTTGTTTGTTGCTATTTTTCTCTCAACAGATCCGGCGACTCTACACGTCGACGTGACTTTGCCTCTGTTGTGTGTTGAAGGTGCTTTAATCTCCACTAGCTCAGCGCGCACAGGCTCGATAATTACCACATTATTATCAAGTAACAACTCCTGGATGGAATACTCTTGTAAATATTGCATGAGACCGTCATAGTCAGCTTCACCTTTGCTCGGTACATTGGTAAATATATTTTTTCCGAAAAGTTTTGATTTAATAATTTTATAACGAATATGATTAAATTCTAGACCGTCAGTGTCTGGCTGACACTCTAGTGAGTCTACACAACTGTGTGATCTCGTCAGGTTTATTTTACCTGTTTTGAAGTAATTTTCATTTGACTGTTCGTTAGATTGCTTTGCAATTTCATGACAAATCATGCCGTCTGTGATGTCTACATCATCGTCAATAGATCGTCGCCTTGTATCACTTCCACAATCAGAGCCAAGACCCAAATCTGAACTCTCTGATCTTGCCTCGAAGCCAAGACTTCCTTTCACGGCATTGCATGCTTTTCCGATTATATTCGTTGTTTCCTTAACAATTCTCTCAAATCTTCCCTCGTTCTGTTGATTCTTTGCTATTTCCGCTTCCGGGTATTTTGCCTCGAAAAAATTTCGTGCCTCATCAATGATTGGGCGCTTGTACTCAAATTTGTGGCACAGTTCCTAATTGAAAATTAAATCAATGACTTTCCACAAAAAATTTCGTACAGCAATTTTGTAATAAACAAAAATAACCTACCTCATTTTTTTCCTCGACTTGGGATGGTGAACGGAGTGGGGTAATTGATGGTAATATGCAAAGCTCCCTGACAGCCTGGATATCATCAAGCTCCGTAGAGTTCGCCATGCCCCTCGATACCGTCTCAACCTCCATTACATTAATATTACGACGTTGCCTACGTGTAACATCATTGTCAACTATTTTCAATACTTGTGGACGTCGTGACATCTCGTCTTCACTGTCAGAAACCCAAATCGATTTAAAATCTCCTGTTTCTCCAATCGTATTGAGTGTTTCGTGTTTCACATCGACAATTACTACATCTACACAAGAATTCTCCTGTATGGAACCGTCTCCAATGTCGTACACTGAAGGACCTTCAAGTGCTCTTTCCACAAGGTTGCTTGGCTTCTCTTGCGTTTTCTTATTCTTTTTCTTCACCTTCTCATCCTCTGTTGTCTCTTCTATTGCACCCTCCTCTTTTTTCCCGTTGAAGGTTCTGAAGGATTCTTGTCGTGAATCTGTCTCCCAATCGCCACTACACGATAGTGTGATAAGATTATGCCAAGATTCCACTTTGCTATGACTTCTTTCACAGGTTTTTTCAACTTCGTCATTTACAGAATGGTTTTTACATTTCTCTTCGTCCGTCACATTACTACCAAGATGCAGTGAGTTGTCCTGATTGTCATCAGAAAATTCAGAAACCTGTAAAATTCGTGGGGTTTGGCGTCGTTCTGATTCCTCAATTGATTCTATGTCGAAGTCACACGATGTAGCGACACCAAAGTTTGTTGTTGTCGATGATAATTCCTTGATTTGTTTGGCCGCAATCAAGTTGTGATGACTTCGTTTATCAGATTCGTCTAGTTCCAATCGTACCTTCGATAGTGGCAAAAGATTCAACACATCAAAATACTCTAACTCTCCCTCGTCCTCGAATAAGATGCTGTCTAAACTTCGGTGCTCTTTACGCTTGCGTTTAACCTGTTTCAAATAAAAAAATCACATTATTTATGACAATAATGAATGATGCAAATTATCTGAATCTGATGTAATAGATAAATTGTACGGATATCATATATATATATATATATATATATATATATATATTTATGCGCTGGGCGCAATGCGGGCGTCGTTGCTTCCGTCTTCAAATTAAATTCTTCCTGTTATGCGGAAATAAACTGCAAATGAGGTCGCCCCACAACTACACTGTATCTGCCATTTCAGGCTGCAGTTATGTTTCATACCACAATAACAAACATTTTACTTTATTTATTTTTCTCTGTATTTGAATATATTAAATATACCTGTGAGTATACATCGCCGTTTCGTCGTTCCTCCACGGGCCAATTGTCCTCGACTATGTCAACAAGTCCACTGACCGTATCAAGATCCTGATGACTTCGATATCGTCGTGGAGTTCGTGGCCAATCAAGAATATTTAATCTGTCTGGATCAAGACGATTTTCAACACGGCTACATGAAGGTGTTGTTATCTCATGGAAGTAGGACAATGGCGGTGGTATTGAATAAAGATCGCACGTGGAGCGTGAGTGATACGATCTTTCCTCTTGAATTATATCTTGTGGATCATAAAGATGTTGCTGACTCTTGGATAACCTATAAAAAATAATAATGTCTAGTATCTTCTTACATGGACTCTTATAGCAGTCGTGATTTATCATCAATGGATAATACAACATTTACCTGTCCTTCAGAGAATTTCTGTCAATCAATTTAGCTCGTGGTATCAATTGTGGTCTTCTGGATATTGAAAAATTTGGCTGTTCGCCAAAATGGAAACTTTCCCGAGTGCTTCTGTCACCTCTTGACGTATCTTCAGTTATCACCGCTAAACTTCGCGTTCTCTTCAGCAATTTACGCCGATCGTTCGTAATCTGTCCGGGGTTTTGCGATGGCTCGTATCGTGCACTCTCTCTGTATCGGAAAACAAAAGAATATATATGATTTTCACATAGAGTATCATCATATCAATAATGTAATGAATGTGTAACTTTTATGTTGATGATGGTACTTGACGAGACAGTATAAACAATGTAATTTCGTGTCTTTATGTAATCAACAACAATGAATTGCCCCCAATCATTTTGTCACGCGTCACGACTTCTCTCAACTTTTCATGTGGTACCAATAGCACTAGTAATAGTAATTGCAGTAGCGGTCGTAGTACACAGTGAATGTGATCACAAAAAAAATAAACTATTCAAGGTTTGCCAACAACTTCGTTCCAAATCACGAACTCGCCAGCAGTATTGTGCAATCATACATCAAATCCTTGGTTAGGAAAATCAAGACTTTGTCCTCTTCGAAAAAAAATTCAAGGCTGGTCACGGATTTTTTGTTCTTTTTTTTCTATCCAATCACAATATACAGAAATCAATGCATTGAAAGGAAAAAAATTCATTTGCATTAGAATTTAATAGTGAATACGAAAATAATAAGTGACAAAAAAAAAGGATTCGACGTATATGTATATATGGCATTTATTCCGAATAGGGGCAATCATTCATCCGTGTCACGCAGATAATTAATTTGTCCTCAATCAAATTCACTTTCAGCATCGGGGTAAATGATACTCCATTGATGTTTTGAGTCAAAGCTCGGCAGTACTTACACACTGGATCTAATGAACTCTATTATGATCCATTAAAAATTATTTAAACATTGTTAAAAGAGTTTATAAAAAATGGAAATTTAATTTACAAATACTGAATACAAATGCCATTTTTATCATTGGCCAAATCTTGATGTTGCATCAAGAGAAAAAATATGTAATCAAAATTTTTTTTCTTCTGTTCATATAACGACGTTAATTTCAACCTCAACTGAAATTTCATTACACAAACCACGTCACATATCTCAATGTCAACAATGAAAAATAAAAAAAAAATTATGGACTTTGTGGAATTGACCAATTGCGCAACGAAAGAACGTCTAACAATACGTAATAATTCTGTTGGAATCGTTTGAATATACGTATATAAATATATATAAATATTAGTTGTAATAAAGAAATAACGATAGTATCAAACTGTAAAGCGGATGTCATGGCCATTGAGAAGATACGACTAGTATCCACTACTATGTATATACATATATCTTACTGTGTTAACCTTTATCACGTTTCCTGATGTGAGCCAGGAGTTCTTGGCAAAACCCCTAGTGTAAAAGATACAAAACTGATACATATATATGTTCTATAGAAAGTCGATGAAAACTCGGATGGAGTATACTATGCTGTCATTATTCGTCTTTAAATCTCATTTATATTTATCCATATATTTACATGTCTGTGAAACAGCGTATTCATTCGTCAACTTAATGTAAAAAAAAAAAGCAAAAAAAAAAGAGGAGACAATATATTAGTGAAAATGGAAAAGACAAACGCAGACTAATTGAGAGGATGCAAGAAGCTACTGGAATAACAAAGAGTTTCATGTACAAACGCACCAACACTCGTCATCTCTCCATCCGTTTTCATTGTCTTCTCTCGAGCACGATGACGATTGGTAGTTTACGTAATTTTTAACATGAGTTATATTGTTAGTTGTCGTTTACGACATTAAGTAATGAAAGAATAAATTGCGATGGCGACAACTGGTAGTTTTTCAATGTATTACCTCAACTTTTCCATTACTTTGAATTCATGAGTACGTGTAATTAATATTTATTACCTATTCTTTATCTCGATCAACTTTTTTTCACTTCTATTGGTTTTATTATTCGTATCTTGCTCCTAAAAAAATCTTATATGGTCTTAGCATTACATAAGAGAAAAAAAATGGAGATAAAGAAATAAAAAAAAAGATAATATAAAATATTGAAGTCATAAAATTTCTTCCTTCAACTTTGCATTCACAATTAATTATATTTTAATAGAGAGTAGATTCCACTTTTATATAGAAAATCACGTTTCAATTTCAACAAGGGTGCTTATCAATGAAACCGTAAAAACGTTGATTAATCGTAAAAATAATCGAGATATATATGTATATATACGTGTGTATACGCTAATAAATTGAATCAGCATATCGTCAATTTTCTCTTTATCAAAGTCTCTATTAAACACACGAAGAAAGATTGAATTTAACTATTGGTAGGTTCACTGTTAGAGCTTATATGGTGAATTCAACGCAAGCTTTTATACTTTTTATTCATTTCCATTGGCACAACAGGAAGAAAGAAAGAAGTGGCAGAGAGAGAAATATTATTTAACAATCATTGACGAATCCCTGCGTGTCTATAATGCATAAGGGACAATGGCCATATGGCTTTCTCACGTGTATGAAAACAAGACAGGAATAATCTATGACCCGGACCGGAAGAAGTTCCACTGCTTGAGCAACCGATCGCTGACATCCGAGTACATATCGTGCATTCATTTGTGCATGTATAGATATATATATATATCTTTTTCAAATTATTTATGTCTCTCTTGCACTTTTGTCTCTCCCCTGTCATTCGCAACCTTCAAGTCCGTTCCATCTCCGTGCATCCTTGCGTCATTCACTTTCAAACGCCCAAACTTTTCATTTATAATTGATGGACTCAAGCGAAAAATATATTCATGAGAGAGGTTTCAGACTGACATTGCTATACATATATATTAAAAATGACGAGTGGAATAAATTCTTATAATGATAAAAATATATAAATTATACTGTTGATATATGAATAAATAAAGTATTTTATAGTTGATATGCTATTAAAGTTAAATTCATTTGTGAAAAAATTTTGCAGCAAATAAAATTGTCATTAAATATTTACGAGTTATTTTATGGGTTGGCAATTCGATTTGAAGAATAGAATTGAAGTCACGTAAGCTGATGAAATTAAACGTCGTGTCCGTTTATTTCGAAAGGGCTTTCAGTCGTCTGTGATTTTGTTGTGGATTAAAACCGATGCGATATAATCTGATGCATTAAAGAGTCATAGTGAAAAAGAAATATATCACAAAGTGCAGCAAATTACAACTATTACATCTATAGAATGCTAGATGATTTCTAGCAATTTCAACCGAATCGTAGTGTATTCTTTGAAGAAATATAATAACAATCCGTAAAGTAGCGCAAAAATACTGATGAAAAAGTATTGGGGAAAAAAAAAACTAGAAAAAGATGGAGACAAAGTGCAAGGCACGATCTTATTCATCACTCACCGCTAAGAGAAATCCACCAACAATCCTCTCTCATTCTATTCTATCCCTTTTCTGTATCTTTCTATAACGCTTCACCACTTTTATATCTGCGCGTGTCTCATTCACTCAACTTGAATTTGCAAAATTCAGTACACTGTAAAAAAAAGTTTGGTTGATATCATTGAATTTAGTTGGCGTTGATTATTTCATATTGAGTATTGCATTGTATTGTTTAAAAACAAATCTCAAGTTTAATATCAGAAAATGAATTAATAGAATGAAAAAAAAAAGGCGGAAATGGCTATACCAACAACATTTAATAAAATCAACTAAATATTTTATTCAGTATAAACCAGGTAGATGTGAAAAGACAACAATAATTATAGTAAATACACAATATGATATTTTGACAATGTAATTTTATGATAATTTATAAATGAATCGAGATGGTGTGACGTTAGAATTGTTGTTTGTCTGATGGTCGTGGCGCACCTGTTCACTGACACTGCGACTCAACTGGAGTATTACCGCTGGTTTACCTGCCCTCTTGGGTCGTACTCTTGCCACCGACTTTAACCGTCTCAGTCCACCACACTGGCGAATCGGTAGTGGGAACGATTTGTACTCACCGCGCGTAAGGTAATTTTATAATGACGTCATAACGGTTCAGTCTTGGAATATTCAACTCGTGACACTGCAGCTTTAATTCTCAGAGTTGTGTTATATGTTTTGGATAAACAGTAGTGTCTGATGATGGAGGAACGGAGAGAGGCTGCGTGTGTATAATATACATCACGCGTCGTGTCTCTAAGGTCACAAAAAAATATATGCAAGTATACATCATGCAATGAAATGAATTGGTAAAATTAATATTAATGTTATTACGATATTATTTTATTCAAATAATGCACTTTAATTGGAAGGTCGTGTACCAAGGTTACATTGTTCCTCAATGTATATACACCGCCATTGTTTCAATTTAAATTATATTAAGTTGTGTTCGTGAAACCGTAACTCTCTCTTACTCTATTGGTTTGCAAAAAGAAGTTGGAAAAGGCCAATATTTTATATTGGAATATATATATATATATTCCAACATAGATGATAAATGGAGTGATTTATTTTTTTTTTCCTCAAGTATTTTTTATATGAAATCAACATACATCTGCATAGAGTAATGTGGACTTAAGAGAATTGCTAGCGAGGTCTCGTGGCGCGACGCAGTGAAGATGCTGACTATAGCAAGACTATTTGTAATTGGTTTAGTGGGCGAGTTATATTGACATTCAATTTGAATTCTGTCACACGTTGTGTCGTATATTTAACGAAGCTTTTTAGCGTGAGCAAATGTATTGTACACATACATTTATATAAGCATGTGTATTGGTATATAACACTGAATAAAAATTGCCAAGTCAATATTGAACGAAGAGAGAAACAAGAAATGAGTGATGAGATTCGATCGTGCGCGGTGAAACGAGATTTGATTTTTGCCTCGGGCACCTTTCCGTGCGACTTTACAAAGAGTATATATAACATGTGGCCTATAATTTTTCCTATCAATTAACATATACACGAGTTGGCTCTCGCCCTTCAAAGCATGATTTACCATTGGCGACTTTACTCTCGATAATTTCTGTTGTCGTCATCCGAGAGGAAGAAAGTTACCGTGGACCTGATGGCAACTAGGTATATCCAATTACATGATAGACGGAGAGAGAGAGAGAGAGGAACATGTGTACTCGTATATATGTATATATTAATTATAAACGAGAATATCAACTCTATATATAAATTTTTACACAACCCTCTGGGGTATATTTTTTTTCTCTTACGGCAACGGAGAGTGATCATCTCTGTATACATTCGTGCGCTTATATTTTCACT
>CAJUYH010006379.1:0-20286 GCA_910591685.1 Galerucella tenella | reverse complement strand
CGCTGAGAATGTTTGTGCAAGTTTGTGTCAACCTTTGAACTGTAAGATGATTTGAATACAGGGTGAAGGAGTAATGAAAACAGAACTACAAACGGAAAAAAGTGGTTTGAAAATGGCAAATAGACATAATTTGGTTGCAGTGATACAACTCCCCTCATCGAACTTGTCATCTTGTCATCTACTACAGACTTAAGCAAAATGTGATTAAACATTTAAAGGGAAAACAACACACATTTGAGCTGCTCTTATTACACTTGTGTCACACGCATTTATTTTTACACTCACGTACTGGATAATCCAAAGAATTGACCCAAATTTAACATATTGTGAATATATTTCTCGAGGTAATTCTTTCAACTTTTCGGAATGAAGCTGACTCACAATAAATTAAAATGCAGAAGAGGTTGTCAAAATAATTTATTCTGATTGGAGGGTTGCGTGGGTTTATTTATTAATTTCCTGATTTTGAGCGAGGGCAGGGTAAAATTGTAATCTGTTTAAATTTTTATTAACAACCAAATATGTAATGCTGTAATTACTTAACATCATTGAAGGTTAGAAGGTGTCATATTACACACCTCTACTTCCCGCCCTCATCGATCACTTCTCGCCCTCACTTCTCACCCTCTAAAATAATGTGATCGTTAATCTGTTCAAGATGAATATTTTTTAAATTCAAAAATATAACACATTGATAAATATTATGATACCTATTTCTGGAGGGGTACAATCCATCAATTCTTCATCTGAGGACATATTTCTTGAATTAATATTCGCGAACCTATTATCCATCCGACTTTATCTGACATTTATTTATGTTGGTGTCAGTAGTTGTCAAATGCAGTATTTTAGGTTTGTTCAGAACGAAACAAAGATTTATCAATTTTGATCGGAATATGATGGTTGTAAATACAATAGTATACAAACTTCGGTGGGAAGTTTCATTCCTGTCTCGAGATAAAGGATAACTAATAGCTAACTAATCTCTCAACAGTAATGAAACTCTTCCCATCTATTACAAGTATTACACCTTTCATATTGAGAAAATGTTTACTCTGGCATACATAATCGAAATTTCACGATTATGTCTTATAAAAGTAAATTTGTAAGTGAAAAAAGGAGTAATGTTAAATTCAATGAAAAATAAACAACCACTTGGGCTGCGAAATGAGCCCCACACTCCACCATCTTCCAATGAACATAACATCTTCCATACTCCGAGATCGAACTCGACCAAACGCGAGGAAAAGTGGACAAATGAGTTTTATAAAGAGTCTCACTTAATTGCAGTGTGAGATAAAGAACAACTCCCAGGAACTTCAAGTTAATCGATTACAGCAGCAGACAGTAAAGGACGAGTCTCTAAGGGCGAGTTGTATAAAACACCTGAACTCGGTTTAATGATGACTGATATTTAGACATGTAGGTAATTGTTGATAATAAACACATCAATCAGCCACAGTCTAATCACCAGTTATCGTTAAACCAGGTATAAGTGTTTGTTACAACTCGCCCTAAGGAAAATAATATTAGCTGGAAGTATCTTAGGACTTATTTTAGTTGGCTCTGAACCAATACACCTTTCTTTATCACCTTTCAGTATCGTGAAAAGCTGGTTATCATATCGATACCTGAGGTCCTTTCCTCAAAGTAAAACAGTAGTGATAATACTGACTTATTTTTTGTTTTGCAGGGAGCTGAACGAACTACGTAAACCTTCCAGTGACAATCCAGAAATTCTGCGATTTTTCCGTTACATGAAAGCTGCTAAAGACGGACAAGACGTAGAAGAATGTCAAAGTTATGGAGGTTGTCCGTCACTAACTTCAAATAAACCTAGTCCAGCCATGCTCACTACTTATAACGATATTAATAAGTTAGTTTTAGCTAGAAAATTTAAATAATTAATTTTTCATTATCCTAAAAACGTGTTAACTGAATTTGTAGTTTTTGAAGTGAACTTTAATTAAGGGTAAGATGGATCTAATTCATCAGAACATTCCAATTTCAAGCTGGAACAATGGAAAATAGTCAAAAACTTTCAACAATACGGATTCGTTAAGCTCATTAAGACCGTTTTGTGTTTTAATTCAAAGAGACTTCATTATTAGTTGCCATAGAGTTTTTTTATAGTTCTGCGGAAATATTACTGGAACGTTTTTGTTACAAAATATATCACAAATGTTCAGTTACATCCAATTATTTTCATACCAGCAAGTTAAAAAAAGTACAAAAAATGGTATTAGTATTAAAAAAATGTTCGTGAAACTGGATAGGATTATTGTAATATCATAGATTCATAGCTTGAAAGGAGGCAAACATTTATCTTATTCAACAGCTACTGATTGCTTCTTCTTCCTCCTCAATTTTCCAATACAGGTTACTTGCTAATTCCTGAACCCCGCGTCTCCCCAAATGATCTCTTAATGAAACACAAAGTGTGTATTATAAAGTGGGCTCCTCCCAAGATAATACACTTACCTCAAAGAATATACATTTTGGCATTACTCGTACTGAAATGCTTAAGTGTGTATCCTCCTCAAGATACAATATTTATCAACATAGTATGAAATGTGCATCAAAAGGAAGACCAACAATCTTCTTACAATTTACGCTGACAAATTTTTTTTAAATCCATGAAAACATGCTTGGAATCCATTTTCATTTCATGCATATTTGGTTGCATATTTCCAATTAATATGAAGTACTTAGTAGTATAGTTTGGCAAGTTTATCTGAAGCTACGGGGTATCGGTGAGAGGTGAGGGAACATGGCGCATATCTGTCATACACGTACAAATGGCGTACGGTACCTATTTTACCAAGTAAAACTGAAAATACAAAGGTCACTGACAATACCAACGCCACTGGATAAATCAATATCAGTCAATTGAGGAAGTGAGAGGGAAGAACACACGCACGCGCTTGCCAATAAGAAGTCAGCTGGTCAGGCCTTTCGATAAAAATCACCAATTAGGTATGTATATTCGGAGAGTGTGGTAATTATGGTTTTCGTACAACGCTGCCAGAGCTTGGAGAATTTGGAAAAGTGCTCATCTTTTAATATTCATAAATCGAAAAATAATGTTGAAACAAAAAAATCCAAGGAAACAAGCACATTCATGAATTAACGTTTAATCTTATAGTTGATATTGTTGATAATAAAAAGTCAATTTTCTAATTATCATCACTACATACTTAGCACTTCAGCTTTTTCATAGTTAAACGTGGCAATATCGAATGTTTTTGACTGCATTCCTTTCACGACCTCAGATAAACTTGCCAAAGTATACTTTGATGTAAGTCGAAAGAAAAGTGCAATTTAATTTTTGTTTTTCATCGAATAATAACTGTAAAGAGAGTACAATATGGACGGAATATTGGTTTATACTAGGTAAGCAAATTGTAGGAGTTCACAGCAATTCAGGATAATCAATCTACGTCTTTTGGAGATGTTTAACAATCATTTGTAACTGTCATTATCCAACTAATCGACGAGAGTGTATATTGCATGACAAACATTTCACGTTTATCAACTAATCACTCACTTGGCTCTGTATTCCAAGTTCTTCTGGTAATAGAATCCTATAATCATCTTTGGTTGTCAGCTTGTTGATACGCTTGAAAACCAGGGTGATATATCCTGGACTTCTGGACCTGGGATCATTGTGATATATAGTGAGTTCCACAGTTAATTCAACTGACATTTTTTTAGACAACTTAGTTTGAATAACTTCTGGTGATGTGAATGAATTGACTGTCTGTGGGTATCTATTATAAAACAATTTCTAGGGAAGTGATATTATATTCCTTTAAGTGTTACATGTACAAATCATTTTATAAACAACTTTTCTCAATCTCATAAATCTAATAGGGGGTAGTCTTCAATGTTATTTCAGTTTTTCCTGTCAACCATGCAAAGGGTTACGAACATTTTTCGACACGTTTTTTTACGAATTATTTATCATTGATTACTATTTATTTTATCAAAATAATTGTTGATAGGGACTTCCTGTATTATAAATAAGGGTTGTAACTGAATTTAGGGTGAGTCTGAAGAGATTTCCTGTGTCAAAATAATTTATTCAAGGTCTGCGTAAGCCACAAATTTTGGAGGTAGCATACAATTTAACACCATATAATAAGATTGTGTGTTACAGGTATGGATAAATTCAATTTCGGGACTCTCTGTCGAAACCAGTTTATTGTTCTACTTTTTTTTTGAAAGGGAATGTGAAAATTTATTTGGTTTTGTGATGATATTTTGTAACACAGTGTGTTTGGGGTCTGGAAATTAGGTGAAGGTTCAACTGGAATTTCAAAAGTATTTCAAAAAGTAAAGTAAATTTAGTTTTTGAATTACGATAAGTGTATTGTAGTTACTACTTATTTATTTATTGTTAACTTATTTATTTATTTTCCTTCCATAATTTATTGTTATTTTATTGTAAAATTGGAATAAACTGTGTATAAAAAGGCATTAGTTTTTCTGTCAATCTATAATATTATGAGGCTATAAGTCTGTCACAGGTGCTAGTCAGGTTGTAAAACATGAGCGTCACCGTTCATCTAAGGAATTTATTTACTATTTAATTTCATATAAAGGTAATATAAATGTAAATTCGGTTAGTTGAAACAACTGATTGAGCTTAATACATTTGTAGATTACATACAGTTGAAACAATAAATTATTTTTTTTGGTGTAAATGTAATTGGTGTAATTTTTTTATCAATAATTTGCTAATAATACAGGATGCTTCCTGTAACCGTACATTCAAAATAAATGTGAATGCGCCAATAGGGGTGCAGTGCGACATAAAATTGCCCGTATCTCTTAAACCGTTAATGTTATCGAGATGTCACAAAAGGACTTGATATCTTTAAAAATGTTCACAAAGGCCAATTGTTGCACTTATAACTGGAAAAACTCCTACTTACCAAAAAAATGGCGCACCAACCATTAAACTTAGACGGTACCTGAGTTCAAAAGCTTGTTGTAGACTTGTATATCACGCCAAAAAGTGTGCAATTATGGTGTTTATTAACAGTTAAAATATTACTAATTTCCAATCAACCATTTGATAATTGTAAATAAGAATAGATATTTACGTAATTAGTTATGAAAAGAGCAATATTGTTCAACAAGCGTAATATTTGCCAAAACGAGCGCTAGCGAGTTCTGCAAATTACGCGTGTTGAACAATGTCGCTCTTTTCATAACGTGTTTACGTACAACGTTTTATCTAATTCCGCGCATTCATAATATTCAATAAAATCTTCAATTAAAATGATAATATTGAAGTGGAATCAAATGGTGTTAGAAGTATTGTTACTATGATGTATTCACCCAGAAAATTGACTTACTTTAAATAACTGTGTCCTGAATAATGTTTTCAATGTTTATAAATCTTAAAATACTATTGAATTAAAATAATGGGTTAATTGTACAGTTAAAATAATGAAATAATTGTCAGTTTTGACAGTACCTACCTAATAAATAAATTATTCTTTGAAACTCATGTGGTATCTCTATGTTGAAACATAAACAGTTACGTAAAGTTTTTACATAACTACTTTTCATAACTGATATGTGAAGGTTATGAAAAATGTGACGTTACCTAACGTCAAGGAGTGACGTAAAGTGTCACATTTGATAGCGGAATTAGATAAACAATTTTTCATACCCAACTTTAGAGCCCTATAGTTCGTTAACTAAGTGCGTAAAGAAAAAAATGTATATAAAATACCATCATTATTTTCAGCTTTTCTATCACCTCCCAAGTTTTTGGTATGAACTCCTGGGACACCCTGTATAGTAGTATTAATTATAAAAATCTTATCATTAAGTTGATTGGCACAAAGTACATATTGAGCATTCTATTAACTGTAATTAATAATACAATGTATGCTGACAATCAACATTTTGCGCCGAGACACTAGCTCTTAGACTGAGGAGAGAGCGCGAGAGCCCACTCGCTCAATGCACATTACATAACAACGTAACGTCGCGACCTCCCTCGCTCCAAGTAACGTAACGGTCAGACCAACCTAACATGAAGAACTAAAGTTTTAATATACAGGGTGTCCCATAACTAATGGACAATATAAGAACTGTAGAAAGGGGTTATAAAAATAAGTCGTTTGATACAAACATGCACCAGTAAAATGTTAATAGTAAGCGAGATATGGGGCGTTAAAGTTGACAAAATATTTTTGAAAATTCGTAATATTTAGAAAACAACCAAATGTATTGGTCTTAAAATTGGTACACTATGGTTTTTAATGGTAATAAGCATGATATTGCCTTAATTTTTAATAATACTTCTAGAAGGCGCTGGTTACACAGTTAAAATTTGATAGATAGCGGTATTTTTTCCCCCTGTATAATGTGCATTTTATTACAAAATAATAAAAACTGCATCATTTTGGAACAAAAAAGGTATACTTGTTCAATTCCCATATTTTAAGTCGTTTTCAAGATATTGCTATTTTAATACTGCTTGCCACGCCGGCATTTAAAAATTATTACCTAAATAAAACATTGATTGTTCAAAGAATACAATTTAATTGGAAAAAGAAAAGAAAAAAAACAATAATTACATTTATTTCATTAAATGTTGAAAGTGACCACCGTTTACTTCAATACATTTTCGTAAACTTTTTTGTAAATGTTGTCTCATTTTAAAGAACATCGCGTTGCCATTTTTTAAAGTATTTGCGGCTTCATGAATTTTTGCTAATAGTTCGTTTTGGTTATGAATTTCCCTATTGTAGACTAACGATTTCAGATATCCCCATACATAAAAGTCCAAAGGATTAAATTCTGGGGAACGAGGCGGCCAAGGAAACTCACTGCCCCGTCCAATCCAACGATGCGGAAAATTGTTATTTAAATTCTCCCGGACTATAAGTGGATAATGTGGGGGAGCACCGTCCTGCATAAACCACATATCCTGCCTTACAATTAAAGGAACTTCATCAAGTAAAATGCCTAAATCATTTTGCAAAAATTCTAAATAGTTTACCGCATTTAATCTGTTAGGGAGTTCAAATGGACCAATGAAATTATCGCCAATGATTCCACACCAGATGTTGATTGAAATTCATGCTGAAAATGAGTTTCTTTGTATTGATGAGGATTAGCAAAATCGTAATAGTGGTTATTTCTCCAATTAAATACTCCTCTGCGTGTGAATGTAGCCTCGTCCGTAAACAGTACCTTTTTTAAAAATATTGGATCTTGATTGATCTTACCGAGCATTGATTGACAAAATTGTAGTCTCCTTGGTAAGTCATTGGGTAATAAATTTTGTACAGGCGTGAAATGATATGGGTACAATTTTTCTGTATGTAAAATTCTTGACACACTTGATTTACTTACACCAGTAGCTGCCTGCAAGCGCCGAGTACTCAATTCAGGATTTTCTATAATTCTTGTTAAAATTTCATCTTCCATATCAGCTGTAATTATTTTAGGTCGACCACCAGAATTTTTCTTACGAAAAGAGCCGCTTTCACCTAAATTGGAGTACAATCTTTGAAATTTTTTACGACTGGGTACAATTCGGTTTGGATATAACTGCACGTATCGTCTAACTGCAGCACATGTATTATAATTTACTTGTGCATAAACACAAATCATATCCCTTAGTTCATTATTTGTAAATTCATTGCCTCTAGGCATTTTTAATGAAAGCCGTATTTTTAGTTCAGAAGTTAAAAACACAGTAATGACAACTTTTCGCTTTTAACTAGTAAATTAATGACAGTTCTTTTAATAGTCACAGCCCTCTTTAAAATATTCTAGTAATTAAGTTGCAGTGTAATGATATGCACTGCAATATTAAAATAGCAATATCTTGAAAACGACTTAAAATATGGGAATTGAACAAGTATACCTTTTTTGTTTCAAAATAATGCAGTTTTTATTATTTTGTAATAAAATGCATATTATACAGGGGGAAAAAAAATACCGCTGATCTATCAAATTTTAACTGTGTAACCAGCGCCATCTAGAAGTATTATTAAAAATTAAGGCAATATCATGCTTATTACCATTAAAAACCATAGTGTACCAATTTTGAGACCAATACATTCAGTTGTTTTCTAAATATTACGAATTTTCAAAAATATTTTGTCAACTTTAACGCCCCATATCTCGCTTACTATTAACATTTTACTGGTGCATGTTTGTATCAAACGACTTATTTTTATCACCCCTTTCTACAGTTCTTATATTGTCCATTAGTTATGGGACACCCTGTATATGTTGCTTTCGTTTATTTGGGCTTCAAGCACTTGTGCGTGACGCCCCAGTCGTCACGACTTCTAAGCAAAACGAACACGACTTTTTATAGTATCCTCAAAACCACTTGTCATGTACCAATGCCAATGAATTTCCTGTGTTGTTAGAAGAACAGTTTTCAATCATCATGTTATTGATAATATAATTTCGCATATTTAGATATATTCAGTAAGGTTTAAATCGTAATCGTCACAATTTTAACCTTTAAATGTCCGTGGCTTAAAGCTCATACTTTTCGGCATGTGCTCAAGGGGCAAGGGGAAGGTAAGACTAGGCCTCACGCCCGGTAATAAACGAACAAAATTCAGCCGCTACGAACTGCTACCAGCAGACAAAAGTAAATAATTAAAACACCTATGAAATAATATCATATAACTATGCTTTGCTTTCCTGCGGACGTGGAAATAGTTATTTACATTACAAGCTGCGAAAGCTTACTTTTAGGTGCGAGGTGTATTTAAATAGCCGAGACGAAGCGAAACGTAGCCGAGGCTATTTGGATACCTCCGAGCACCTAAAAGGGCTTTTGCAGCGTGTAATGTATCAAACTTTCCATTCTTCCCCCGATTTCAATATTAAAACACACAATTTAAAGATGCAAAAAATTCTCTGTAGACTGCAATAAAAAGGGTAGAAGGCGTGGGTTAACGTTACTTTGGTAACATTCGATTCAACAAAAACTAATATTTTGAAAGTGTTGTCGAATAATTATTCTTCCATAAAGTCTACATCTTTAAAGTTTAATATTTGGCTAGAATCCAGTTAAAAATGAATTTCATTGAAGAAGCAGCAATTATTGCGTGCAGAAGTTTGTTACCGGAAAAATCTAAAGTTACAATCAAACCTATGAAAATTTCATCAAATGATGTACAACGAAAGATGTATCCACAGTAACTGAAAAGTATTTTTCTTAGAAAAATCAAAGACATTGTCTCCTGCTACATTATGGACAGAATACTCAGGGCACGAAAGTTTTTTAAACTCTTAGTTACCGATAACCTAGCATGTTTTACTTTCGTAGAGGGGAGAATGAAAAAGTATATTAAGTACCGACCTAGTGTTAAATCCGATAAATGTGACAAACTCAACAAGCCTTCCTGCACCAACTGTGGCGGTGATCACCCCACATACCACCCTAATTGTCCAAAAAGACAAACCCCAGCCTTAAAACCCGAGGAAACAGCCCCTATAACATTGCCAAAACCTCCAATGCCATTTGACTTCCCTTCGGTAGTCCAAAAAATTCTCGAGATAACGTTATCTTGATGGATGGTAATCGAGACGCTTCGTCTCCTACTATAACTACAACAGCTCTGTCCAAGGACAGGGCAACAAGGCATATTTCAATTTCTCGCCAATCTCCTAACCTCGAACAAATAATTTTTTTCCTTACAGCTAACACGCGCCGAAACAGCGGAACCTCTCCAAAAAAGTGTACCGAAAGCTGGATGAAAAGTGCATAGAAAGCAACCACGGACACGGCACCACGAGAAGTTCCAGACGCAAAAACACAAATAAACTACACACACTCGCCAAACAGCGAATGCTCCGAAAAAGTGTATAGAAAACCGGAAGAAAAGTGTACAGAAAGCAACCGGACACCAAGAAGGAGCAGTCGCCACTCACTCACACTTACTTCAGCCGAAAAAGTGTATAGAAAGGTGCACCGAAAACAGTTGGAAGGAAGTAAAAACCTGCGAAGGAAGAAACGACGAAGCTAGGAGGAGCACCGAATATCAAATGCACTTTTAAGTGTATTGTTTCAGGTATTTTCAATACCTGAAACTCTACTTTGATAATACTCCCACAATAAAAAGTCTTGTATGTGTAATTTTTTTCCTTATTTCCTTCCACTTCGGGATGATGAATGCAGGTTTTCTGTGGTTTTTCCCTAAATCTTAATTTTCGCAACGTTCGGAACAGCGATACATTACGGAAATGAACCAAATGGTCATCCTTTGGATGCACAGCCACAGTTGTCCCTACTGCGACCGTCAAAAAAAACAACTTTAGTCACGTTTAGTAGCTACAGCAATATGAGAAGAATCCATTGGAGCGTCGGAACACAAACTAAATGATAACAAACTGTTTGAAGATATTCCACTATCTGCTCTTATAGGTAGACGTGATAAACCATCGGCATTTGAAATTTGGTTACCCTTTCTATACTGTATATCATAGTCATATGCAGACAGCTGTAAAGCCCAACGTGTGATACAAGCCGCCGCAGTAACAGGAATATTTTTATTTCTGCCAAAAATATACTGTAATGGCTGATGATCCGTTACTAATGTGAATTTACGACCAAAAATATATTTATGAAGTTTTTTTAACGCAAAAATAATAGCTAAGCTCTCCCTCTCTAAATTCGAATATTTTTGATCAGCCTTTGATAATGTACAAGATGCAAACAACACTGGCCTTTCAACACCTTCAAACTGATGGCTTAATACTGCGCCCACCCCATAACCACTTGCATCACATGTCACGAAAATTGGTTTAGTGGGATCAAAGTGCGTCAGGACATCTTTGGAAGTAATCAATTCTTTACTAAGTTGAAACATTTCCTCAGTTGGAATATTGTTCAACCGAAAGAGCAATAAACAAAATACTCACAATTCGACCAATTACTAATATTTTAATATACCTAGTTGGTTTCGGTTAATAGCTCTATTATCTGGATTTAATTATTGTTAAATAATCCAATATGCAATCACAAACTAGGAAGCACAGAGTAATCAAATTAAATAGTTAGTAGCCTGCATTAACTTATTTCCTTTTATAGCTCTGTTTTAATATAATCAAGGTACTTTGAATGAAATTAAGCTATTCAAGCATTTTATAGGTGTAATTAAAAGTGAATTGGGAAATTTTCCTTTCTTAGAGACTCTAAAATTATGTTTCACCATCCATTATCTAGTTTAGGTCATTCTCTTCCTGCTAAAATTATTCAGAAACTTCAGTTCCGCTTAAATGGAATTTAATGTTATATATTTTTCATTTTCACCTCTAACAATACCGGGAAATCAACTAACTCCTTCTCAAGTACAACACTCACCCTATTCAGAAGCTTATTTTCGAACTCCATCTATCATTCAAGTACTTGAATGAATATTAAATGGATTCTCAAGACATCTCTCTACACAGACACTGGCGTAAATGTCGCTACAAAGTGTTGAAGGAGAATAACAATCTAAAAGCTTTCAATAAGCCTACCTGAGACTCACTCTGAAAATAACAAACTATTTAAGTATTTAGTAAAGCACGTTACCAATAAATATCGAATAATAGTTTCATAGTATTTTCAAAAATATAATCATTAATTTGGGAGAAACAACTACTTCTTGGGCTATACGTATACCTCGGCAGATATTGGATAACACTTTTAGGCCAAAATGATTGGTTAAATCTTGTAGATCATACAGGCACATAGCCCGAGAACTAGTGAGGGGGATTTCTTCTGGACGAACCCAGTGAAAAGACTGTTGAGCCTAATAAGGGCCACTGGTCTCTTGACATAAATGGTAGAACTAGGAGTACAAGAAGCCTTGAGGCTGTGGTGCCGAGGCTTTCTTACCTCGGACTGGTTGCGCTGTACAAATCGGACACTACGGACACGAATTTTGCTTCAAGCTAGCGACAGTCAAGATGCCTTTAAGGCACTTTAGAGCTCTAGGGTAACATTTCGGCTGGTATGGGAATGCGGCGAAGAGCTTAGAAGACTGGCGACTTGGAACAGTGTAACACTGGAGTGGGTCACAAAGGAATCGCTGGCAATGAAAGCAGGATCGGAAAGGACCCGAACCAGCTGTGGGCATCCCCAGATGCTCAACTGGGTCATGGTTGAATAGGTGGGTGAAAAAACAGCACAATAAACACTGGAAGAATACGCCCAGGCAAATACATGGGAAGAAATTCATGAAAGGACCAACAGAAAAAGTAGCGAAAGAACTGCTCTCAATGAGCAGGAGCAAACTACGCACCATAACGGGGCTACTTACTGGACACTTTCCCAGAGAGGAGCACCCGAACAAAATAGGGCTGTATAACGGAGACCTTACATGCAGAAGATGCAAAAGGGATGCCGAAACAGCTCTGCATATACTATCCAACTGTGAGACGCTGGACCACAGGAGGACGAAACTGTATGGTAGACCCCAAATGACTTCTACAACCAACCAGCAAAGAACTTGTATGAGCTAGTAAGAGCACTAGGAGTATCCACAATAAGCCCAGGAGGCTGAGGTGGTGCCGGCGAAGGGACGGCTCCTTTAAAAAAAAAAGCTAGCGAATTCGGAATTTGCTCTCTTCTCCTCTAATCACATGTTGAATAATTTCATCAGGGAAATCTTCACGACTGGAATAAACCAATTGCATAAGAAACCCGGATTTTTTCAAGCCTAAACTATGAAAAGGATCTTGAATTTAGGTTAATAGCTGCTTAAATTTCCACAATACCAAGAACTCTACAATAAAACACATCATAATACTCATTGATACAATCTATTTTCCATTACATAACCTCAAATGATGACTAAGAGCTTGACCGTAATTTACAAGTGATATAAAATTGAATGTTATTCCAACGGAGAGAAAGTTCATTGAATCCTTCTAGAGATCCGGTTCATATTCGAAGGAAAGTCCGATTTAACCGATATACCAAGCAGCGTATCTCGCTTTTTTAAAAGGGCACTAAAAGTATTCAACTGTAATGAATTTGACATTAATAATTAATATAAATCAACTCCTTCTGGTAGGTATAAGTTTTACTGACTCTATGTCAATGTAATGAGTTCCAATTTTGACATAGTGTTGATTGTTATATAACAATAAACGTATAAATAGCTTCCAAGTTTATTCCAAGAATAAAATGAAGGTTATTGAACGAAATGGAACAACACGACGCTGTATCACTTTCTCCGGGTAATACCCCTCTTACCTAACAGTTATTCAATCGGAGTACCTACCAAAAAAATTATAATATTGCACATAATGCAAAGCCCCCCCGAATATCTATATATAGATCTTTGCAGCGTGAATACAAAATTAAATCAACTGGACTATCAGGAGTACCAGGAGTCTCTATTTTGGATTTCATGGTAGAGTGGTACCGTTAGTTGTAACCGTTCGCGAAATCTTTAGTCTTCACACACACACCTTATCAAAGTGATTTGAAGAATAAACGTTTTTTTTGTGAGCTTATCAGTGGTGATATTGGTACTGAAAGTGATGTTGGAGCTTTCTAGATGGGTGTTTTTGTTTTCGTTAGTGTCACTAGTGGCGCTGCAGTCTAGAGGCCAAGATAATTACCGGCCTGAAGATGCCAACGATAACGGACAAGGTGAGTGAACTTGGACAGTGGCGTTCTTTCTTCCAATGAGTTTGTTTGTTACATGTAGAATATTTACTATTATAGTTAGTTACAGTACATGTTTTTGAATGTGATAGCGAGTGCTGTGGTTATGTTTAAACGCACGTGAGTTGGACAACGTTCCATCTACTACTGATTATAATATAATTCGATAATTTCATATTAACATCTTTGCTTGTTGACTTTAAAAGGAGTATAGCACAATTACAATACTGAAGTAGGTATTCACATTACTGCCGTACAAAGCTAAACCCCCGTATTTGCAAAACAATAAAAATGGCGTAAAATAACAATTAAACTTCAATGTATAATATAGCTTCACCTAATGGCTTCAAATTATAGAACCTGTCTTACAGTAGAAGAAATGGACGAGTAAATTCATTTTTTTAAGTGAAAACCTTCATATTTTATCACTTTCATAAAATAAAAACCCATACGGTGAATATCGTTATGAAAAATGAGGCCTTATACTAGGGACAATACCGGTATTTTGATAATACGGTGATTGCAGCTATATTAATTGGGATATGTACTAGGAAAAAAGGTAGAAATGCCGGGATATTCCTAAGGAAACGACCAATTTTTTGCAATCCAATTATAGTAAAGCAGCTATACAGTTTTATTTTAATATTATACACAAATATGCGGCAATAATACCTAATAATCAAGTTAAAATAGAAACATCTTAACATTGTTTTACATATATTAAAACATTTTTTTCAGGTAGTCCCAGCCAAAACTTTCTCCATTTTCTGGTATTATATCACCAAGATTTTTCAGGATATTTTCCACTTTACTTTTTCCAAAGGTTGTGATTTGGTTAGGTTAGGTTTTGATGGGTCTGGAATGTCCGAAATATATTTTTTCTTGCAAAAAATCGAGTTTTCTCCAATTATCATTATTATTTCTTCCAAAATATAACTCATACTCATTACGTTTAATTAATATTTCAGTAATTTTAAAAATGTACAGTTTTGGAGTTTCTTTTTCAACTTTAGCTACAGAAGGCAAATTTTTCCACAATTGGAAATCTTCAAGTTCCATTTTTTCAACATTGGCCCTTCTCTCTGACTAGATATTATTGGCATACTAAGACAATTAGACAATTAGAAAGAAACACGCATGAACACGCCCGAAATATTGTAGACGCTACGCGTAATACCCGTATTTGAATTTTACTAAAGAAAATCTACGTATTTGATTGCAAGTACGTGTTTATCCTATAGTAAAACAAAAATACGTGAACTTTTCTTAGCATTTAAGGTATTTTTTGCAAATACGGGTAAAAAAAGGATCGTTTTTTAGCGTTTTTGAGCAAAATACGAGGTTAAAGCATAGAAAAGATCCAAGTTTTTAATATTTTTATTATACCAGACACAATATCTCATTTTCGTTTTTTTTTTTTTTTTTCAAATACGGGGGTTTAGCTTTGGACGGCAGATTGATACTCAAAACATTGTTTTTTGAAATATTTCTCGACAAAAATGAACTCTCCGATAACTAGAAAATCAATTTCCGCAGGGAAGCTTAGAACAATGTTCCTGTCAAGGGTTGGTTTTCAAACTAACTCGAAGCAACTATTCAAAATTCATGAAGTAGGCAGTGGTTCGTATTGAAGGCAGACGATTTTTAACTTATTAGTTTTGCAAGTATGTCTTTGGTGATTCTAAAGCTCTGACTATTTCACTTCCTGGAAGAAACATGATTGTTGTCTACACTATTACCATGTCATTTAACGAAAGTTCAGATATGGTATCACAGAAGTGTGTATTTTAGTTTTGCTTTAAAATGCATGTGTTCTCAAGTAACATCGGGTTACAGAAGCGGACTGTTAATTTTGTGCTCAATTGTAATAATAACTATCCAATTTTATATCGATTTGTTCTTTGATTATTTTTTGACGTTTCTTAAAACCAATGAAACGCTTCTTTATTTGTCACAAGGGTAAGTTTCAACCAATTATGTTATTATTATAGTGGGAATAAATATCTTGTGATTATTCTCGGGAATAATCACTGTGGCTCTTATTTGCCTGGCAAGTGTCAGAAAGTTGTCAAAACAATCACCTAATTGTGTCAACGCCATATATAAAATGGGTGGAAATTATCGGTTCAGTACCTTTTCTGATGCAGAAATAACAAAAGACATTTTAGAAACTACTTGGAAAAATTGTGAATCAAAAAATAATCAGTAATAATATAACAAGAGAGTGAGAATGACTTGAAAATGACTTGACAGATTTTTTGAAAACTTGTTGCCAAGCCAAATGCCAAATGGCGACAAGTTTGAACAAAATCTGTCAAACTATTTTCTAATTTATGGAACTCGCGAGTTATTTTTGACTAGATTATTTATTGAATCACAAATTTTCACAATAAAAAAGATCAATCAAACTATCATAAAATTATTGAAAAATTTAATTCTTTTCTTTTCATGTTATAAGTCCATACTTTCAAAATCAATGCCAGAGTAGCTGTTGTAGTAGATTGATCCAGAATATTATTTCTTTCTTTGGTGAAGGTCTTAAATTGTCTCCATATAGACTGAGTACTTATTAGAGTATTTTTCGAAGTAGTTTCTAAAATCTTCTTTGTTATTTCTGCATCAGAAAAGGTACTAAATTTTCATCTATTTTATACATCGCGTTGACACAATTAGGTAATTATTTTGACAACTATCTGTAACTTGCTAGGCAAATGAAAGCCACAGTGATCATTCCCGAGAAGAATCACAAGAGATTTATTCCCACTATAATAATGACATAATTGGTTGAAACTTACCCTTGTGACGGATGAAGAAGCATTTCATTGGTTTTAAGAAACGTCAAAAAATAATCTAGTCAAAGATAAGTTCCATAAATTAGAAATTAAATTGACAGATTTTGTTCAAACTTGTTGCCATTTGGAAATAGCCACTGAAACGTTAACTTTGTCGGTTAACATTTCATAATAATATGATAAAAATGTGCAATAATCACTTAAGAATTTTGATTTTTAGTGGAATAGTATATACCTATACATCTCCTAAAATTATTCCATTCAAACTGGTGTTAAATTATTAAATGGATTACTGCACAGTTCCAAACTTGCTATGTCGACAGACGATGAGAGAAGACCTGCCGGAACCTTTCTCATTCTTATTTAAAACCAATTCAAAATTTCAAATTTCGCGGTAAAATACTTCAAGAATCTTGATTTTTAAATCATTAGTTTATTCCACCACAAATCACAAAAGTGAAATAATTTATTAATTTTTCAAAAGCAATATTTTTAGGAAATATATATGGACTATTCTACCAAAAACCAAAATTCTGAAGTGATTATTGCACATTTTTATTATCTGAAATGTTAACCAACAAAGTTAACGTTATAAGAAAACTCACAATTCGACCTTATTTCATCCAAATACTCTCGATTTCACGTAATTATAGCTCGAAACGGTCACCGTTCTCGAAATAATTCAAAAACCCCTGAATCCACTTGAAAAGCACACAAGGAGACTAAATAATTCACAAATTCACTCGAATATAATTTAAAACGAAAGTTAGCTTGCAAATGGACCATTTTCTATTCTATTTCAGTCAAATACAGACCAAAAATCGAAAGAACGCTGAAAAGAGTCTAAAACGATAAGAAAACTAACAATTCGACCTTGTTTCATCCGAATACTCTCGATTGCACGTAATTACAGCTCGAAACGGTCAACGGTTCCCGAAATAAGTAAAAAAAAACCTTAAATCCAGTTAAAAAGCACACAAGTAGACTAAATAATGCACAAATTCACTCGAATATGAATTAAAACGAAAGTTAGCATGCAAACGGACCATTTTCTATTCTATTTCAGTCAAATACAGACCAAAACTTGGAAGAACGCTGAAAACAGTCTAAAACGATAAGAAAACTAACAATTCGACTTTATTTCATTCAAATACTCTCGATTTCACTTAATTACAGCTCGAAACGGTCAACGGTTCTCGAAATAATTCGAAAACCCCTGAATTCACTTAAAAAGCACACAAGGAGACTAAATAATGCACAAATTCACTCGAGCCCTGCGGGCTCTCGTCACTATTGCCTAGCAACAAGTTTTCAAAAAATCTGTCAAATTATTTTCAAATTATCCTCACTCTCTTGTTATATTATTACTGAAAATGCCATGGCCTCATTCAGGACTTGAGACTTCCTTTTTTTTTTTGAAAAGCGCATCAAGAGAAACACTGTTAGATTGTCGTCCATCAAGTTATGTGGACTGCAACTATTTTTTTTTGCTTCAGGTCGAAATCTTCTTGACTGGATAGGTTTTGGAACAGGTCCGGAGACAGATCCCTATTTAGCTTCAGCAAATGCTGCTTGTCTTAATGGTGATCTTGCAGATTGCTTCAAATCCAGAGCGCTAGCTTCATTTGAAAACTTCTTTGCAAAGGTAAGTACCTAGGAATGAAATATCTAAAGCTACTTGATTTGAAAAAAGACTGACTGACTTGCTAGTCTTAGGCAATCTATTTCCAAAAAACGAAGCAAATAATGAATATTACACAAAAAACGTACAGAAGATATCAATGAACCAAAATTATTATTATTATTATGTAGCACAAAATGATGCCCATTTTGTGGCGAATTGCATAATATACTTTTTCTATGACAACATATCGTTCACGTTTAATACATGTATACATTGCAAAAGCTTTGAAAGAAATAAACTGATAATATTTGATTATTCCGTATTCGCCCCTAATGGGTTTTCTATCAGAAAGAGAAGCCTATAAAAATGTATTAATAAACAAGTTTGAGATTACTCGTTACCTACTAAAACTTTGACAGAAACGATCTGCTGACATTTCATCAATTTGTCACTGGACGTCATAATTTGACAAGCCGTAATCATCGTGATTCTAGAGTGAACCTAGACCTAACACGAAATATTCCATTTCGCATTTGTTGCTTAGCAACTTGCCTAGCAGCCGATGCAAAAATGAAATTCTGTGCTTGTTTATGATTTAAGTTACGGTTATAAAATGAACATTTATCGAGGTTGTCGTAGTAAAATGAAATTCTGTACAAAAAGTGCTTGTTCATGATTCAAGTTAAGGTTATAAAATGAACATTTATCGAGGTTGTCGTGGAAAAACAACATTGTGTAAAGCTTAAAATGATGAATTTCATAAATTCTGTATATTTTCCCAACTCTTCCAGAGGAAAAACTCGATTAGAGGGAACATTTTAAAAGTAATCAAATTTATGGAGTTTAAATAATAATCTGTATTTTAGCCGGAATATCATCTGACGGAAAATGCTAGAGTTAAAAGGATTCCCGAAACTCAACTCAGGCAATTATCCCAAGAACCGTACGAATATTCTGAAAGTCCAAGAGCGAATGAACCAGAGTGGGATCAGCTACTTAAATTCATCAAAAGGAAAGTAAGTAATCACGGGATAGAATTCAGATAATATAATTGTGTAACCATTCAAAGGAAACATTAATGCTAAATATATAACAACCAAAAAGAGGGAATGGATGTCGCAATTATTGTTGTGAATAAAATTCTCACAAAATGTTTATAAACCCTGTTGCCGGGATCGGTTCAAAGTGAATACAAAATATTATGTCGAGATGACATAGATGGATTTGTTGCCTTACTTCCTTCTTCCTACTCTTACAGCCAGTTTCACAATCGGTGGTAAACTTGACCGAAACTTTAACCCATACTTTAACCAGGAACATGTTTCACAATCATTATTCATCTGCAGGTCAGGTAACCATGACTGTTCATTAATTTTTGTTGCGTTGGTATGAAATCCAACACTGATTTTCATGTTCCATGTCAATTGAAACAAAAAAGTTGTGTGTTATGTTTATTTGAGTTTAAAATTCATTTATAATGTTTAAAAACATTGTTTCTTCATTTTTTGTTATATTGATGTAATTATGTTGTGGGTTTCCAAAAATTGGTACCAATTGAACAGGAAATAGGTTAAATAATTTTTTATTTAAAAGCAAATTCATAGAAACAAAAAGTAAAGTATGTAGTAATCTTTAGACACATCACAATGTATTATAAATTTGCAAAATAATTATGAATAAGATTATATCTTCTCCTGTTGTCTGGATTGAACCTGTTTTGAACTATTTCTTCAATATTAGGCCTATTTACATTATTAGTGAAATAAATAGCTCTTTCTTGTACTTCGTTAACTGGTGGCTCATCTTCATTTGCATCACAAGCAATGTTGTGGAGAGCCGCAGTGGCAATAATGACTGCACTAGTTTGCAACTTCACTCTTAAACCCATGGCTACAGCAGGAAATATTCTCTTCCATACTCCATATTGCCTCTCTACAACATTTTTTGTTCGGATTTGAGATTCGTTGAATAAACCCTCCACCCTATTTTTAACATTGTATAGAGGTTTTATCAAATAGTTTTGAATGGCATATCCACTGTCCCCTACTAAAACATTATCTCCATATTCACCATTTTCAAATCTTGCATAAAGTAAAGAATTGCGAAATATATGGGAATCATGGCTGGAACCTGGCCACCTTGCAACTATGTCTCTAATTTTCAAATGTGGATCTGCAACTGTTTGAACGTTTATGGAAAATAATTTTTTT